>CM042444.1:21821252-22041252 GCA_023631565.1 Gymnocephalus cernua
TGAAACATAAATCACGCTTAACGTCCATGTCACAAATATCAAGTCTGTACTAGAGCTTTTCCTATATGTCATACATGCAAACAGTTTGACACAGTTATGACACGTTTGATGGCAACTCTGCTTCCCTGAATGTTTCATAGAGGTCAACTGTCTCATTCCTCCAAGGAAAGGACAAGAAGGAAATAAAAAATGGAATGGTGCCCCTATCCAGAAGTTTAGTTCCAGAGCTAATTCTGTGCACGCGTAGAGGTGAACCCAACTTTAACGCTGCATCTCCCACACCAGCTTTGGCTGCCGCCCCGCCAGAGGTGACATTCCACGTCCCGAGAGACAGTTTTTGTGTCCGTTAACAGATGCTAAATGTCTATTAGATTTTGAGGACCAGTTTTATAAACGTCTGTATAAATGTTAATGTTTGCCGTCCTTTGCGTTAAATCAGTTCATCATGTTTGAAGATCACCGAACCTCCTGGTATAAACAGCTGCAAATTATGTAGAAATCTAGGTTACAATGGGGGACAGCTGGTGGAACAACAAGTCATATTATAATTGTAGGTTGAGGTATTGATTGTGCACTTTTTTTTTGCTCATAATGCCTCCTGAGTCAAACTGATATAAAGCATGTCATAATTAGCTGTGAAGTAAAACATGCCTTTAAAATCCCTGGTGGTGCATTGCTGCAAGCAGGAGGCAGAAATAAAAGGCATAAAAAAATGATTGCATAATACTGACAAGATGAAGATATGCAGAGAGGCTGGGGTGTGTCTGTCACTGATGTAGAACCAAGTAAATATGGAATTAGTGCCAAAAAAAGAAAAACTAGAATTACTGCCTCGCGGTTGTATGCCTCCGTCAACCAGGCAAGTTGCAGTTTACATCCACGTCTGTCATAGTCGTATTCATATAATACATGTAGTGAAGACATGGATGCTTCACACACGTCTTCAACCAGGCAGCACAGAAGATCTAAACGATCGCCACCGTTTCCTTTTCTGTAGGCTGACCTCTCGATAGCGGCCCGGGTTCAAATCTGACCCGCTGCACTTTGCTGCATGTCGTCCCCCCTCTCTCTCCCCGTTCCTGTCTTCAAGCTATCCTGTCAATTAAAGGCCATGAATGCCCAAAACACTATCTTGTCTCCTAAGTGTCTCCTGTTCCTGAGGTATGGCGTTGATTAATTGCCAGAAAAGTGTTTTTGCACATTATGATGTCACAGTGAAGTTGACCTTTTGGATATAAAATTCATCTTTCATCATTGTATTCGATTAGACATTTGTGTGAAATGTCACAATTAACGTACGAATCTTGAGTTATGGCAAGTGATGCGTTTTGCGAGATCACACTGACCTAGACTTTTGACCACCAAATTCTAATCAGTTTATCCTCGAGTCCAAGTGGACGTCTGTGCCAAACGTGAAGAGATTCCCTCAAGGCGTTCCTGAGACGACGCGTTCACGAGAATGGGACGGACCAACAACCCGAAAACATAATGCCTCCCGGTCCCCGGCTGTCACCGGTGTGGAGGCATAAAAATATACGAAAACATACACTGTGGCTGTGAGCTAAATGAAGCTGAAGGAATGGACAATTGATTTGTTGTCTGATCGACTGGCTGTCAGCATTAGCTGTGGCGGGGAGTAAATCTTTAATATCCCACGGGACCGCTATGCTGTGCATCCAGGAATCAAGGGAAATGGCAGGCATAAAACTGAACTGTAAACCACTGACAAGTTAAATGAAGCTGTGCGAACAAAGACTGACTGGTTGATTTAGTGCTGGGCTGATCGGCCCACGGATACTCACGCTGGCAGCTGCCCCCGTTGGTGGGATCTCCGTAGAAGCCGGAGATGCAGCTCTCGCAGTGCCGGCCGGTTGTCAGGTCCTCGCACTTCTCGCACACGCTCTCGTTGATACACTGGCTGTGACCGTTACACTGACAAGCTGCCGGAGAGTAAACAAAACACATACTGCGTGAACATTGCCCACCGAAAGTTTTTTTTTTTTTTATATATAAACAGCCCCGGGCCAAAACATGAAGGAATTTGTATGTTGACTTGCAAGTACAGAAGGTAATTTGCAGTGAACTGTCTGTTGCTGCTGCACTTGAGTTCCTTGTGTGATACATTATGTTACTTTGATAGTCTCTATTAATTGTCAACAATAGTCACAGCATGTATCCCTGTCAGTTTTAATGAATGAGTAAAACAATCCCAATACATTGTCAGATATTCTGGTTGTTAGGTAAGTAATTAGTTTCATTACAGGGGTGCATTACACATGGATCAATTTACTCATCACAAGGAGTTCAGCCTAAGAAAACGGTTTATAATGTTAACGTTGGCTCTGAAATAACAATGAAATAAAAAAAAAAAAAACTCAACTTGGGCTTTAGACTTAAAAGTCTTATGAGAAAACCTGACTTAGACATGACATTGTGGCCTCTGCTGCTTTACGCATGGCCACATGTCCAAGTGTCCCTGTGCAAGACCCCCAAAAAAAACTCACTACATTCCACTGTGTGTATGTGACAATTAAGAACGTTTTTTTTTTTTTTTTTTTTAGACTGTGTGTTTCGTGTTCACACAAACACATGAAAAGAAATACCATTTATACAATACATTAACAGATATTAGTATTTTCAAATGATTGTCATAATGATTATCCTAAAAAAACTAAACTATGAGCTAATTCTTCCGTACCTGGGCAGTGGATGAAGGACCAGTTGTATTTGGCCTCGCTGGGGCACATGCTGGCATTGAGGGCCGGCTGGGGGGGGCTGGCGGGCAGGCCGGGGAGGGTGGATGGGGCCGGGACCGAGGTCTGGAAGGGCCCGCGGTACGAGCCCTCGATGCACTGACCTTTGCCCGTGTTGCTGGGTTCGGTGCACCAGCCGCAGCCCGGCTGGTCCAGACACTGGCCACATGTTCTGTACCCGGAGCAGTTCTCCGCTGCAGCACAACGCAGCACCAGTTAGAAAACAATGCAGAAGACTTAGAACTGTGAAGACTTATTTGCTTACCAGTGTGAAGAAAGAGGTTGTTCTCAGTGAGTTTCCCAGGTGTAACTAAAGCTTTCACTTAATCAATTACTGTCCCATGAGTGGCGGCTAAGAGTAAGTTTGTTAGTTCTTAGTAAATAAGGTCCAGCCTTTCCAAACGTTTAAAATAATAACACCCACAACACCTCTACAACTCATTCCCCAGCCACCGGTTCCCTCTGCACCTTCTCTCCATAGATTGTATTTTAATTCCTAACTCTCAGCCGTCGATAGCTTTCTCTGCCTATGGCTGTAATCAACAACGTGTACTTAATTGGCCTGAGTGAGTCTCTGCTGCACACAAAACAAAGTACCAGCTGGAGACTAAATTATCAAACTATTAAACCAGATTATTAATCCCCATCTCATCTACTGGAGGGCCACCGTTTAATGTGCTCGACTAAATGAAGGTTCCAATTTCTTTTTAAAGATGCTCTGCTCCAAGTCTGATGAATATCGCTACATTTGCTCAAGTGGTTGAGTACATTATTTGCAACTGAAGCATAACGTGGGCGGACTTCAGATTTGTGCTTTCATTTTCCTGTCGGGTTTGGACTGGAACTCATGAATCCTGCCTGGGTGGGTGGTGGTTATGCATGCAGCTGTTGCAACTCAATCAGAAGTTTAAATAGTATGCTGCAACATTTTCATGTGTCAGAGAGAGAGAGAGAGAGAGAGAGAGAGAGAGAGAGAGAGAGAGAGAGAGAGAGAGAGAGCGAGAGAGCGAGAGAGAGCGAGTGAGAGAGCGTTTTTCTACAGCAGCAACAGTAATTTGTTTGGAATAAATAGGACAAGAACTGGGTAACTGGAATAATGCATGGAGAGCTCTGTGCACACTTAAACGTTAACATTTTATGTATAATCAATGGGTTTCGACTCAAGAGATGCCGATGCCAGGGCTGCAAAACAAACAGTGCAGAAAGGCTCTCACACTGAGGTATGATGAGATCAATGAAGTCAATGGATGAAAAGACATTATAGATTACACAAAAAAAAGGCCAGGAGATGTACTGTTACCACAGCAGAGAAGAGCATAATGCCTCATTTTCCTGCTCCCTAATTTCCCAGGAGGTTTCCTGTAATTTGATACTAAGTATAGGGTAAACAGGAAGGTCCTTAAAAGAAAAGCTTCATTAGTAAGCAGTAAATATTCATTTATCATTAGCAAAACGTTATCCCCCACATATGAAGATATGCTTGCATGTTCAGCTGACCTGTTTTGCTCCGACTAAAATATACATGTAGTATCAGGTGTAGCAACTGAACACAACTGTCTCCATTATCCCTGAAATTACATATTTCTTTCCAAACTTCTTTTTCAACAGTCTAATCACAACGTTCTCCTTCTCAATAAACTTCTACGTTGTTTATAAAGGATTCCTAGGACCTCTACTACTAACATAGATGTACTCTTGTGAAAATAATAACGGCAGAAGGACAATGTTCAGCCTTCTCAAAATGTCTAGCCACAGGGCTTTTTAAACTGTCCCGTCTATGTTCTAATAAATGTTCATTTCAGTCTAGACACTGCACTGTTATAAAAAGAGACTGAATGACATGAGAAAACGTTTTCTTTTTGTATGACATGTAATGATGTAATAACAGGAAGTGATTTTCAGACTTATTATTCTCAAGGGGGTAAGTGAGCCTCCGCAAAATGTACCTCCTATGGAGCCATTTTGATGCTAACAAGCCATCACCCCCCGTTAGCATTCCATTGACTGCCAATCATTTTGGCGACACTTTGACAACCAATAACTTTACATCTGAACCGTTCAAAGACTCTATTAGTCCGTTGTTTATTTCTAACGAAACACGACAATGTATAAAAGGCTCCATTACCTTGTACCTCACGTTATGGCTCCGTAGCAGACGTTTTTATAAAAATAGGCTAACGATTGTGTTATAACCACGCGACTTTCTGTCGCATAGTAGAGGAATTACCGTATAGTACAGGAGAAGCTTGCAGGCAGTTTCGACTTACATTAGCTGTTTAGTTTAATTACTAATGTTAACTAGCATTTTAGTTAGCAATAATTAGCCTGTGTCTATGTTATCTCCTTACATATACCTACGTTCTCAGTCTCTGCAAGATTGGGAATGATTGAGATTTCTCTTGGCACAGCTACCAGAAGACTTACAACGTTCAGACACGTTGCTCACGTCACATCTACGTTGTCACGCTCAGTTTCACCGGAAAAGTGCTTCTAATAGACTTCACTGCTCTCCGTGGAACGGTATGGAGTCGCTTTGTCCATTTCTTTAACTGTCTATGATTATTTTGGAGTGTGTTTGGTATGGTGTGTTTTGCCAAAAAAAGAAAAGAAAAAAAAAGACAAAAATCATAATGATTGTTAGCCTAGAAATCTAGACGCACCCTAGCGGCAGCAAATGTAATTTGCAGCCAGGGTCGTCTAGCAACTCTGTTGGCTTGCGAGTTGGAAAAATCAAACTCTGGCCAGGCCAATCACATTGTGTATAGAGTCGGTGGGCGGGCTTAACATAATGACGGCAGAGTTGCGACAGTTCCGCGTGAATTCCCTGCTACTTAAAAACAAAGAAGATGGCTGCTGGTGAACAGTGGTCTCTCGAATTGGCTTTGGCTGCGACTCTGGAAGACTTGGAGTTAAGCTTTTCTTTGAGAAAAAAAAGAATGGCACTGAAGTCATTCCTAAAAAAGGAAGATGTGTTCGGAGTTTTGCCGACCGGATACGGCAAAAGTTTAATCTATCAACTAGCGTTGCTCTGGTTGGTTGTAGCGCTATCCTACTGCGTGCAGAGGGAATTTGAAAGACAACCGTTTATTCCGCCCCTTGGGTTGAGCCCTGCCAATGGTGAGTTCCCAGATCCAACATCTGATTTGTGGGTCAGGCTAAATGATTGCCATATTAAACCTGTAAAAGAATATACAGTATATGAAGGAGAAAAAAAAAGATGTCTTACGGGGACAAGTGTTCATAGTGTACCACTCCATACACTGCCCGAAGGGGAAGGAGGCCACGTAGGCGTTGGAGTCGACGCACTGCTTCATGTTGCTGCACCACATGCACTCCGAGCTGCTGCTGGTGCATTCGCTGCAGGTGCTTCTCATGGCGCACGGGGTCCGGCACGGCTTGGCACTGTGGTTGGCTGGGGAACATTTTCAAGAAATTAGGCCAAAATCAAAAGTCAAAGGAAACTTTATTCATGTGGTCTTACACCAGGGTTTCTGCAGCTTTCACCAAGTCAAATGTAAGACTTTTTAAGATATGTTAAGAGCATTATGAATAACATCTAAGACCTATATAACTACATTAAACAAAAAAAAATTCTAAAAACGATACATTAGAGGTAGCGTTACATGGAAGAAGGAAAATTAAGACCTGTTTAAAATGATTTAAGACCTAGACACAATACTTCAGCTTATTTAAGACTTGTTAGGGCCTAATATTTTTTAAGACCCAGCAGAAACCCTGTTCACATCTCCTTAAAAAAAAAAGAAACACAACACTCTAAAACATGATCAGTACGCACAATACATACAATGGACACTAAAAGAGTAAGCAATTCATAACCTAAAATAAACAATAAAATTGTACCTAAAGTGAAAAGTTTGTAGCAATAAAAAGAGAAATTAAAGTGCCAGAGAGTTTTGCAAAGATGCAGTTAAAGTACCAAAGACAGTTTCAGTCTTTCATTGTCGTATTGCTGAAGGCAGAAATAATTTGTTGTACCTTGTAGGTCTGACTTTCTGCTGCAGATAACGGTCGTTTGACCTGCTGCTGCTTCGGAAATTATGATGGAGAAAATAAGCAGGATCATTGAGGATCTGATCTGTCTTTTTTTTTTATAATCAGCTCATTGTACTCAAGCACTTTGGAGTATGAATGCAAAGATCTGGTGGTGCTGTCACTGCACGATGCAAGTCGAGTGGCGATTTGAGTCGCGCATGCGTCACTTTGCAACGAGTACAGATGTGAGTTGCGCATGCGTCACTTTGCAACAAGTAGCCTACAAGATGCTAACGTTGGCTAAAACGTTTCTGAAATGAAAAGTTTATTATTTTATGGATCTCACAAATTTCAGTAAGACATGTTATGCCGTAAACAGTTTAAATCTGAACACGCGCAACTCACGTCTGCGCTCGACCAGAGCCGGTCTGACTCGGCTAACATCGGGTATGACACGTTATGCCGTAAACCGTTTAAATCTGAGCATGCGCAACTCAAATCGCCACTCGACTCACATCGCGCAGTGACAGTGCTCCATTTGCTGAACTCTACGGGATTACAATAAACAAGTTAACAGTTTACACTGTTAAATTATCGTCCACTGCTTACCGCTATGCAACACAGTTTGAAAGCAGCTGGTAGCAGTTATAATAGCAGTTAAGCACTTCCATAAAGTTGAGTAGCTTGCAAAAAGCACATAAAGAAGAATGGTCAAAATTGACGCAGAACAAATCAAGATATCCTGACTTTAGTGCCCAGCATGGGTCAAGCTCCAAAGCACACTGGATGCTATATTTCAAATTATTCAAGTCTTTCATTAGACCTTCCCTGACTGGTATGTGCCCACGTCTTTCGAACAGGACGTCCCTTGTAAGTGGGTCATGGTTAGCTTACTTTAAAATCGGTGGACTGCCCCTTTAACTTTAACCAGAATTTAACTGAACTAAACTCAAACCAGAGAGCAAAAATCGTCATCTACAGCAACTAATGCTGGAATCAGAGTGCACAATATCAGCCCAATAATGGGACATCAGAAACTGAAATGGGTGATGTGTCATAGTTGAAAACCGCAAATTCTGTAAACTGAGGGCCAGATGTACTAACGCTTTTGCGCCCACTTCAGGCGTATTTGTGTCGCAACGTGCGCGTAAAATCATGGCGAGGTATGTACAAACAGGCCGCAATGATGTAAAAGCGCAAACTGCATGTCGTGGGAGCTGAAAAGGGCAAAATGCGTTTTTCGTGTCATGCATATTTATTCATGGGAGGGTCGCGGGGAAAGTTGGAGTTTACCGTAAAGAGATGGGAGGGGAAGCGTAAAGAGCGCTTAATTACGTATTCCGCGGTATGTACAAAAACCGCCAGTGATAGCGCGCCTCTATTTTGCGGTGAAAATTCTCTGCCTCTTAAAAGCAGGTGTAAACCTGGAAGCGGGTTTCCTCACATATGCCTCCTGGTGAAATGACAGCAGTAATCCGAGCAAGACGAAGACATAGGCCAAGGAGACGAGCTGAAAGGAGTTTTGCCACAAGGATCACAGATTAAGCAGCCATGCAAGATTACAGTTACTGGAAGAAATCAAAGATGACATCGAATCTCCGACTCAGAGTTCACATTCCAGCAGTTGTTAAACTCCTCGCTACATTACAAATATTGGCATCAGGATCATTTCAAACAGTCATAGCATCAGCAGTGGGAATATCGCAGTCTGCACTCAGCCGTATCATAGCACAAGTACTTACAGTTTACGGTATAGTGGGCGGAGAAAGGCACTAATTACGGATGACCTGCAGGTTTGGTAAATATGGGGTAAACTATGGTATCATTGCGTTCGCTATCTGCGGGTGAGCCATGGCGCTGATAACGCTACGTTCGCAAATGTACGTACATCTGGCCCTGAATGTCTCCCGAGGCCGGGACAGAAAGACATGTCATAATATTTTGCCTTCTCTCAGCTAGTTTGAAAAATCTTGACATGCCCCGTGATGCCAACGATGTTGACACTTTTGCTTTCTGGATGTTTGTGTTTTTAGCCTCTCTGTCCCATTACCTTTGCGTGTCATGAAAGACTGCAAGCTATGATTGGTCAGTTTTGTGGTATGACATTTCTCTTAACATCATGGCAGAAATTTAACATTGTTTAGTTTGATCCCAGCATTAGATGTCTGTAATATCAATGCTCTGATTACAATACTGATCTAACTCATCTGAACTAATCTATCCCATTTAACCAAAGTCCGGTATGTAATTAACTTAACATTTGATGTACATGTTAGGTAGTGAGTTTCCATGAATAATAATAATAATTGTTGCAGGCATAAACTACTCCTTATTGCTGTTTAGCACATACAATGTCTTATTGTGCATTAACACTAGGGCTGAACCATTAATCGTTTTCAAATCGAAATCCAGATTTGAAAGAATGCGATTATCGTGGAGACCGCGATTAATCAAACGTGCAATATTTAGCTGAATGTTTGGTGTAACATTTGACTTAGTCTATATCCACGACGTTCCAGTTCCGAGATTGTTCCAGTGCCGCCGGACGCATGTATTTTCGCCGATGTCCGTTATCTTCCACTTTCTTTGTGTTGTAATTCTAAACTCTGGTGGATTTCTGAGGACTATGGTTAACTGCTCCTCAGATCTCTGCAGGGTAAATCCAGACAGCTAGCTAGACTATCTGTCCAATCTGAGTTTTCTCTAACGCAACTATTTTAGCGCCGCCCAAGACGATTGTGATTGGTTTAAAGAAATGCCAATAAACCAGACCATCCCGGAATGCTGTGTGGACTAGCCAGACCCTCCTCCGCTCCGCAGCGTGTGGATGGTCTGGCAAAGCGAGACTGCATTTGACTTAACATTTTTTATACCATTTCTTTTCATTATTATATTTACTGTTTTTTCATAAGATACAGTTAATTCTGGAACAATGTTCCACATCACAGATTGTTTACAGAAATGTCCTATTTTCAGTGGATCTCTGTTTTTAATTACTTTATTTAACATGATTGCAGAAGATGCTATATGTAGCTAAAATAAATAAATCGCAAATTGAATCGTAATCGTAATATCTGGCAGGAAAACCGCAATTACATTTTTTCCCCAAATCGCTCAGCCCTAATTAACACAAATTCCTCCAGGATGATATACCAATTTTTGATTCATGCAGTACTGTGAACCCACCTGGGCGTTCACACAGGCTGCCGTTCACTGGGTTGATGCAGGTTTGTGCCTTCAGTCCGCTGGATGCCGGCTCGGCCAGGTAGCCACAGAAGCCAGCGTCACTGGGCTCGCCGGGCAGCCACTGCAGGCTGGTGTTGGTGAAGGGCGACATGTCCTCCCAGCACCAGTAAGACACGTTGATTTTCCTGAGCCCCACCCAGGGCGTCACTGTAGCCTTGTACTGCAAACACACAACGGTACGCCAAAGTCAAAAACAAGGATGTTACACATTGTTCTCTTAAAAATTAAAACGCTGCTCAAAGTTTGACTCAAGTTCAAGTTCGGTCACATTTCGACTACTGCCTTCTTCTTCTACACTTCATGTTTTTCTTTTCATCGATTTTTCTGTATCTCTTTCTGTGTCATCTTTTCACTTTAAAGGCTCGGAAAGAAAGAAAAAAAGGTTCAGAGACAACTTAAGTGCCAGTTACTCCGTAGCTGAGGGCTAATGTGACATTTGGTGGAAATCAATGTCAAAAAACTGATAATCCCAACTTTGCACTGGTTGTAAGGAAGAAAAAAAATTCATCTGTACTGACATAAAGTCCCCTGGACTGACTGAGCGGCAATAAAAAAAAGCTTTACTTCCATTCACTTGGGAGGCTCAGTTATCCATCCCATCTCTAATCAATGGCCGTGCTGTTGCAGTAGTAGTAAACAAAGAGAGCTCGATCTCTCACAGACGTGGGTGAAATTACTGTTCCATCAGGATTTAATTGCATTTCTTGGATTGATTGATCCTGTCAGGAAATAGTTGGGACTGCTAAACAGCACCAGCAGGTCAATTAAACATGGCAAGAAGACTTGTAAAGCATGTTTCTGAGTCTCTGTGTCTAACAGCATGTTTTTGTTAAACTGGACAGTTTGAAATTAAAAAATTAAAAAAATGATTGCAGAGAAAATCAGTTATACTTCTCTACCTTTAAGCATAAATTACCTGGAACTGAACAACAGAATTGAATTCAAGCCAACAGGGGAAATCTACCCAATTTCATTAGTATGGATGGAAAACACTCCTCACTTTCAGCACTGCTTAGTGATTTAAACTCAAATGTTTGTGTCTTACTTAGCTTCAACATTACATACGCGGCTCCAGGGCACTTTGTAGGACTTAAGTGGCTTACATTTTTGCATGGGTGGCTTCAGAGAGAGATGCCAGTGTTTGTGCCTGCTGGGTGATCTACGCAGAAAACTAAAGATGACACTATGTTTCACTGAAATGCAGACCGGATCGTTAGAACTGTACTCTTTGTGCTTTTGGCACATGCAGAAATGTGTTAGTCTTCAGTGAACTTAAGGGTAGACAAGTGCCAAAATGTTTACACAGATGTAGCCATGATTAGGCCAATAATGTGCGTCACCAGAAAACCATTTTTTTTCATCATCAGCTCCAAAATTTGAGACTTCTTTTTACAGCGCTTATTAATTCAGGAAATGTGATTGTACGGATCACATTTTAGCACAGGAAATGTGTCCTTTATATAGAGGCCTTTCTAGTCATTTAGTGGCAACAATTATTTTTCATTTTCTATTATTCTGCTGCTTAATTTCTTGAATCGTTTAGTGCATGAAGTGTCAGAAAATCTTGAAATATGCCCATTGTAGAACCCAGGGTGAGGTCTTTGAATGCCGTTTTTGTCTGATCAACTTTGCAAAACCCAACTATATTCTGTTAACATTGATTCCAGAGAGAAAAACAGACACTCCTCACATTAGAGATGCAGGTGGAACCAGTGAAGTGTTTGTATTTTTGCTTGAAAAAAATGACTAAAAACAATTGATTAATAATCTAAATATTTTTTGTAATAATTGTATTTACGTTCACTAAAAAGCTTGTTTTGCCATTGACAGCCTCAGATCAATATTGTAAGTGTCTGACAAAATTATGGAAAGGATTTTCTAAGGAGGTCCACCTTTCTGTTAAAGAGTAAGATCATTTTTTTTTAAACATAAAAACATCAGCAAAATTGCGTTCGCTAAAGCCACCAGACTCCATGTAAATAAATAAATAAATAAATAAATAAATAAAGTAATTTTAGCATCGTAAAATACACTTCATTCAAAGTCGACAGAAACAAAATAAAACTATGAAAAGTCGTTTTGGGTAGTCTCCCCACTTTTACAACCATCACAACTGGTGGAAATAAACCTTATAGTTCACCGATTCACATGTGAAAATATGTTGGCTCTATACATGCTAAAAGTGTTTTTTTTCTGGTGCGTTTAGCGCTAGCGACCTCAGAGCTGTTTCTGGTGAAACAGAAAGGTCTTAAATAGTTTTTTAAAAGGCCTATCTCTGTAGGGATCCTTTCCAAAATATTGTCAGACACTTATAGTAATAAGCTGAGCCCGTCATTGGCAAAATAAAGCACTTTTAGTGGACCAAATTGACGATGCATATTTGCCCCACAGGGCTGCCGGTTACAGCGTTCACGCTTAATACTGGACCAATTTCAAAGATTGTTATTCCTATCACTCACTTACACACAGAAACATTGAAAATAGGAAGTTACCCTTTAAAGCTAAATTCAGGCCGTTTGACTCAGCAGCTGAGAGCTCATGTTTCATTTACATTACATTTCCCATGTGAGCCAACACTCCCACTCCATTCAGTGTACAGTGAAACATCAGCTCATACTGGAATTCTTGATTATCAACATTACAAGCAACCACAAGCACAGAGTGTGGGATCAAAGCTACAAGGCCCAGCACATATCTTCAAAGACAAATACATTCAGGACTTAATCAGCAAATCACTGTTTATGCTGCTTCCCTCAGTAATTGCCACATTTGAACATCTCAACTTTTTTTCTGCATTCTGTGTGTGTTATATGTCCGTGTACAAATGGGATGCCAAGATCAAAGCTAACACTGTACGTACATCTCCCCGCCATTTAATCATCATCTATCATCTATCCCTAGCTATGTGACCTGCATCTGATGACATAAACAGCAGCTGGCGATGGTTAGTCGATTGTCGGGATAGATTTCTGCGTTTTTGCTCTAATGGAGCGAGTCAGAGATGTCTGAGCTCTGAGGAAACAATCTGTTAATGGAAGATTTGTTTCATGCTCACTGGTCCAAAAATCTCCGACTGAAAGAATCCAACCTCAGAGCTCACCTGCAGATTTTAAAAAAGACCACATTTCCAAAAGGGGCCAGCTACCACAAAGACATCCAAGCGCCAAAACTAAAAAAGGTGTTCAAGTTTTTGGCTAAGATAAAATAGGAAAATAAGATTTCATAGCTTCTTGGATGCTTTTTTTCTTGCTTATTGCAACTCTACTTCAACATACAAATAAATATGGCAAAGAGACTCTATAAACAGTATGACCTTATTCTTTTAGCTGATATTTAATTATTCAGTCCTGAAGTTGATGTGATCTTCTTGCAGTAACTTTATTACTACAAAGGCCCCGTTTACACGAAGGGAAGACGCAGACAGTTTCCTGCAGTTTGGACCCCGTTTTGGACCCCGTTTTTTTCCTGCAGTTTTGACCCCGTTTTTATCACAGAAAACCAAAGTGGAGATTTTGGAAAACTTCGTTTGCATGTAAACTGAGACAAAAGGAGGTTTAGGCAGCCGAGGAAGTGTGGAAGAGAAGAGAGAGGAAGTGATTCGTTGCTGTTGTTGCTATGTTCGGGATTCTGATTGGCTAACGTGGGCTTGAGCTTCTCGTTACACTGCCACCTACAGGTCTGGCGTGCTCTTGACGCCATATGTACACGGGTACGTGTAAATAAACACTTTTCTGAAAACTGACAGCTGTGCACAATGAAAATGGAGAGGGTGAAATGTCTGTTTATGAAAATAGCCGGCCACGTGTAAACGTAGCATAACTATATTATTTTGTCTTCACCACTCTCTCTTTGTGTCTTAAGTGTATATTTTTCACTGCCGGTGTGACTACTCACTTTCCCCAAGGAGAATATTAAAGTTTGTCTAATCAGATCATTTATATCCACGACTGCTCCCCCCCCTCCCCCTCCTTACCACCACACTCATGATCTGCAGCTCCTTCAGGACAAAGTCCACCTTCTTCTGCGTAGTGAGCGAGGCCAGGACGGCGTTGTGGCTCCGGCAGGCCAGCTTGGCGTTGTCGTACGAGTCCTTGGCCGTGATGAACTTCAGACAGGAGTTGCCCACCAGATGCCAGCTTTCACCGCACACGTTTTCTGCAGTGGAGAGAACAGATGAGGAGGTGGAACTACAGGTTGGCAGTAGAGACGGCCCGATACCATTTTTTGCTTCCTGATACCGATTCCGATGCCTTAACCTGTGTATCTGCCGATTTTGAGTACTGATCCGATACCAGTGTGTCACATATTTTATTATGTTTTAACAGCTGTATATTACCATCCCTATATGGATGTGATATGATTGCTATCTTTGTTGTATGGCCTGGCTCAGGTAAACCATTTGTGAAACATAAAAGCCATAGAACTTTCTTCTATTATCCAGTTTGACAGTCAGTCAAAACGGAAAAAGAACATAAGTAAACTACTTTAAAGTAGATTTTCTTGGTGGCATAAGGAAAACTGTTACCTGGCAGTGAGATGCACTCCTGGTTGCGAGGTTCCCACTGACAGTTCTGGTCCACAGCGCAGCTCTTGCAGCTGGTTTTCTTGTTACACACATAGGACGGGTTGTCCTTGGGGCAAACGTCATTGTCTCCTATGGCCCCCTGGGAAGAAAAAGAACAGGCGTCAACTCAGAGTAACAAATTATCACATTTTGTGCTCCATAAATGAGACTCATTCATGAAATGTTTTTTCAATAGAAGCCAACAAAATGTGTGTGTGTATATGTGTGTGTATATATATATATATATATATATATATATATATATATATATATATATATATATATATATATATATATATAAAACATTTATTTGCAGACTTTTTAGAACAAGAATGGGCTAAAAGGAGGACTGTTTTGTATCGATGACTCTTTGTCTGGAAGTGACATTCCCTGTTATTTTTTTGTCTGTAGTTTTCTTTTATGTATGACATGTTTAGTTCTAGTTGGACAACTTATGGGTTACACTATTGTGTTGTGGCTGCTGTTATTTGTTTTCTTTATTCTTTATTTTGTGCAAAGTAGAGTATGGTGTGTGTGTGTGTGTGGACATCTGACTTGAAGCTGAGGATGAAATTACTTTTGTATTGGTGTCATGTAATTCCGTGTGGGATGGGCCACTATGACAAATATCATATCATATATATTAAAAAAACAAAAGATGTATTTATTTTTCCTGACAATGCAGCTTTTTGAGTAGTAAACCAGGTTATCGCAAGTGTTAGTTTATCAACTAATTTCAGTCAGAGAGAGTGATCCTTATTAATCAAGTATTTTAGAGTGGTGCAGATGAGAGTGCTGAAGGAGGCACATGATCAGTCACTGGGCGTCATATCACATCTAAATGAGCAGTGATTTAATCACAGACTGACAAATCAGATTCCGTGTTGGAGGCAAGAACGTGCTTCATTGGTCCTTTATCTACTCATTACTCAAATTTAACACGTCTCAATTTATAAGGTGTAATAACTCTTGGAGGAAATGAATAGGGAGGTTCATCACAACAACATTTGTGTATCCTATTCAAAACAGAATAAAGTGGAGCTAGTGGAGGCGCACTACAACTGGCTGCAGGAACCGATAGTGTCCGAGCATTCATCATTCTGAGCTCCAAAGAGCCAGGGACTGTTCAAAATCACAAAATACTTATTCAGTGTCTTTCCTAAGGCGATTCGGACTCTAAATCTACACACATGACGACTTTGCACCACATATTTCACATTATATTGCATTTTATTATTTTTCTTACATTCATTTTACTTGTTTATGCAATATTATATTATTATTAAGATCTACACAATATATTTATTATTTACCACAACTTGTTTTATGATGAATGTTGGTGAATGATCATTGTTGCTTTTATGTTATATATGAATGTGTGCAATATTGTTTCTTTTAAGCACCGCTGGGAGGGGGCAATCACACTTTCCTTGTATTCACCGTTATAAATGGACAGTAAAGGCTTGTTATTATAAGTCTTCAAATTACTTCAATTACTTTAGCTTGTATGACAGCTTGTATGTAACTTACATGTTACAGAGCATCATAACTTAGTTTAATAATAATTGTTTTCAATGCGCAACAAAAACAGGTCGAAATTTTGTAATGAAACATCTGAAGGCGAATGAGGAGACCCCGATCTTAATGTCAGATCTGAAAGCACTGGAGCATGAGGATAGATGTGGCCATGCCGTTAGCTGTGATGTGTCATGTTGGGAGTTAGCAGGGTTAGCATTGTCAGCGGGGGGTGAATTATTATTTTTTTGGATTATTTTTTGGGCTTTTCCGCCTTTAATTGATAGGACAGCTAGGTGAGAAAGGGGGGAGAGAGAGAGAGACAGGGGGAAGACGTGCAGGAAATCGTCACAGGTCGGATTCAAACCCTGGACCTCTGCGTCGAGACATAAGCCTCTCAGTATATGTGCGCCTGCTCTACCCACGGCTTACCGTGGCAGAGGTGCAGTTGCTTCCCAGAGACACACACTGGCCGGAACACCACTGGCAGCCGTTGGTGTTAGCAGTGCAGCTGTAGCAGTCCGTGTACTGGTCACACCTCTCGTTGTCAGCATCTGCAACATTTGATAGAACATGGAATATAAACAGTTTTGATAATGAATGACAGTTTGCTATTAGAAAATAACTTGAGTGAAGGAAAAGTTTTTAACCCAAAAAATTGTAGTTTCCTGAGGAAGATATGTAATTGCGATTATTTTGACTGATATTCCGATAGCGATATGATTCACGATATTAGAGGAAATGATCATTTTTGCAAACATTGAAATGATTATAGTGTAATTTTTGAGAGGCTCTGTACCAAATCAAGACATTTTCTGTAGTCTGTAGGATAGGATTTGTAGGCCGGGACGTCTCTGCAGCACCACAATACTTCATTCAGAATGGTTTGACATTAGTTTGCCTTTAACAGATATTGTGCCCCGCTCTGCGATTTGGATATTGCACTAGTTCATGTTGCAATTTCAATAAAAATGCAATTAATTGTGCAGCCCTAATTATATTTAAACAATAATGATTAAAAAAAGTAGCTGGTAAATAAAATGGGGGCAGCTGCTTAGAGTTAGTAATTGACCAGGGTCATGTCTAGATGGTAACCCAATATTTGCAAAAGACTCGCAAAATAGTTGAGGTTAGGCACTGACCTTGAATGGTTATGGTTACATCGGCAAGTTTTTGCAAATCTAGTGGTTAACATCTAGACACAGCCATTTATCAGATGCCCGTGGTGGAGGAAGTATATCCTTAACTTAAAGCTACAGTGCGTAGTTATGACAACAACACTGTCGGCGCGTCCACATGATACAAGCCTTCAGTGATTAATGTGTAAGCAGAATTTTACTATTGCAGTTGGTCAAGGTGGAGCTAATTTTAACGATGTTATATATGGTTAGATCGTTTAATCTGCAATAATGTACAATAGTTGATAAGCTCATATGTTTTGGCTGCAAAAACCTTCCGTAGAATCTGTAAAGTAACCATTAACTACATCTGTCAAATAAATGTAGTGTAGTCAATAGTACAACATTTCCCTCATAATTGTAGCTAAGTAGAAAGTAGCATGAAAGGTCCCTATTCAAGTAAAATACAAAGTACCTGAAATGTCTATACAGGGCTTGAGTAAATGCTTAGTTACTTTCCACCACTGCCAGACTTCACACTTTAATGGCTATCTACTGTTTCAACTATTGTAATTTCTCATTGGGAATTTGAGCCACAGGCCTAAAATGGAAGCACAGGGAATTTATTTAGTTCTTGTTTTTTTTCCTTATACTGCAGCTTAAGTAATTCAGATTCTGCCGTCAACTCTTGCTGGAAATCAACACTTTCTGGACATGAGGTTTCTTTTGGGGAAACTGGGGCAGGGTGACTGCCAGACAGCAGCAGAGTAGAAAGGCCTCTCTGGTATTAAATGTGGCTGAAAGATATATTCCGAGGCGTAGTTTCCATCTGTCGGCGCTTCTAAAGACGCCGACACCGGGAAATGAAACTGGCCGCGTTTTTATTTATTTTTTGTGACAAATGGCAACAGCAAACAGAAAAGAATTCTCAGCGGAGAGAGCTAGCTGAGCTGTCCCTGATGATTACATCCACACACACACACACACACACACACACACACACACACACACACACACACACACACACACACACACACACACACACACACACACACACACACACACACACACACACACACAATAACTTAAATGTAGTGAAATGTGTTTATGGGACACATCAAAGATGAATACACGCATGCACACTCCTCCATTAACTCAGGCAATCATCCAAAGGCTGAAGCTAATAATTATTATCATTTTTTTTTTAAATATTATATATATATATATATATCATTTAGAAAATGTCAGAATCTAGTAAGAATTGGCCATCACAGTCTCACAGAGAGGAGACACTGCACAGGAAACTGGCTAAACTATTTAAAAATGCCGGGTATTTATAGAAGCCTTTTTCGACACTTTGTGGTAACTACAGCTCGACAATATATCGTTATTATATCGATATCGTGACATGAGACGTGACATTGTCTTAGATTTGGATACCGTAATATGGCATAAGTGTTGTCTTTTCCTGGTTTTAAAGGCTTCACTACAGTAAAGTGATGTCATTTTCTGAACTTAGCAGACTGTTCTCTAATGCCGTTTTTCCACTGCTAATACCAGCTCTACTCGGCTCGGCCGCGTTGCCCCGTCCTCCTGTTTCCATTGCAGACTAGTACCGCCCCATGCGTGAGGCAAACCGTGGCTGGTCATCATAGCGCCGCCGCGGGAAACTGCCGTGACCTAACGCGACACACACAGAACTTCGAAGGTGTGTTGTTGTCACAGTCAGAAGACACATTTTGTTTCAAATGAAGCTGGAGGCAGCAAAAAAAAAAAAAAAACACAGCTGGCTAAACTATTTAAAAATGCCGGTTTTGTTCAGGACACCCCACGTCTGTCGCGCAAGACGACGTTGGCAGTTTGTGACAAACAAGCCTTTTTTTCTGCCAGTTTCTGCAGGCCATCGGACACCAGGGTTGTAAATGCAGATGAGTTCTGCAGACACTCAAGAAGGAAACAGCAAAGGATCTAACATCAACTTGGATTAGTTGCACATTGCAGACGTGCTCCGATGCAGAATTTTCAAAGCAATGGCAGGCGTCACCTACACGATCGTGTGTTGCAGGAGGCCGGTAGCAGCTGCGGTTCCATTCCGATGGCGTTGCTCTCCCAGGGCAGGCAGGTCCCCTGGGTGGTGTTCCAGACGCAGTGGATCCCTGGCCAGGCCTGGCTGCAGGACGCCAGGCTGGAGAAGGCTGCGCAGCTGGGCGAGGTGTACATGAGGACGTCACTGAGCAGCAGGCTGTTGAAGCCACCAAACACGTACATCACACTGTCAGACAAAAGAGGAAAGATGTTAGAGGGCTACAGGGCAGGGCTGGGTTCAAGAAATATATATTTTTCAGATTGAAATTGATTTTCATTTGAATGATCCAAAATCGATTCATACAATCCAAGAATCGATCTTTACCACATGAAACTAGAAGAGCTAAGGAATCCATTGGTACCAACTATATCATGCTAGCTTGTCGGAAACGGGGTTAAATAACACTCCAAAGTTAGGCTACATTTTGGCGAGGGAAAAACTGGCATGGCCATTTTAAAAGGGGTCCCTCACCTTTAGATATCTGAATGAAATGTCACTCAATACTCACTGACTGTAGTCTGTAGAGCTGCATTTTATTGTGTGTTCATGTAATAAATAAATAAATAAATAAATAAATAAATAAATAAAATGTTAAACAATCGTAGAATCTCTTTCATATCCAAGATAATTGGTATTGTAACTGAAATGTTCCTAACCTAATTGATATCTAATCGAAAAAGAAATCAAAACCGGGAATACAAATCGATTTGGGACCTTGTGAAATCGGAATCAAACCGATTTGGAAAATCATAGATGACACCCAGGCCTACTACAGGGGAAGGTGGTGAGAAGATGTAAGGGATTCAGGAAGTAAGACCAGCAGCTTTCTGCCCCACATTCTTCAGTTTCGACCTGTGAGAGCCAAAGAAGCTTAGAGTGCTCTTCCTCGGGCTTCAACCTGCCTCACAAGTTGGCTAAATCCCCAACAAGCCCTCTCTTCCTGTGTAGATGGACCTGAAAGACCCCCCCTGCTGTGTGTGTGTGCCAGTGTGTGTTTGGATGTTGGTTTCAGGGCATTTCTGAACATCACTCTCCGCTGGCCTCTGTTCAGAGGATTAGTGTGCGACTGTGAGTGTGTGTGCTTGCAGGCAGCGGCTGGGCAGGGTGGATGGGTAATTTGCACCAGTCTGATCAAAAGTGCCCTCGGATTATAGAGGGCACACTTCAAACTGTTCGCTCTGGACGTCCTGCTGTGCGCACGGATCAGGAGAAGGAGAATGCCGGAGTTTTGAATGGGAACAAATACAGTAAGTAAGCCGCTTCCTATTTTTCTCATTTAAAAGATCAAAGTTATTGCGGAGAAGCAAAGAACGACTGAGACAATGAAAGGATGTATTAAAGTTAGAAAAGTTAAAAGTGACAAGGCACAGAAAGAACACTTCATGCAGAAATGCAGGTTTAAAAAAATACGTTTTTAGTAGAGATTTAAAGGAAATCACTGATGAGGCAAGACTGTTCCAGAGTTTGGGGAGCCCTGACAGCAAAGCACTTCTCTTTCCTTTAGTTCTAAGTCTAGACCGGGGGATTGCAGGATCTGAGCTGTGTGGGTTGAGTGGGTGTGCCGTTACAGTCATTCCCCGGGTGCAATGACGATGCAGAGACTGCAAAAGTGCAGGGGCCCGTGTCAGAAAGTGGGTTTAGTGAAAACTCTGAGATGGGGGAAACTCTGGGTTTTCAGTTTCAGAAAGGGAGGTTAATCAAACCTGAGAGAGGGGGAACTCCAGCCCGTTTCAGAAAGAGAGGTAACTTAACCTCAGATTCAGTTACTATGGTAACTGAGCCTGTGAACCTAACCTGGTCAGGAGCAGGTTTTCTAAACCTCGAGTTTCTCTGTCTCCTCCCTCTGACACAGCGCTCTTTCATTTCCTCATTCATTCATTCAGTCTGTATCAGGTGCATTTTAGCACAGTTTGTTATCTGCATGAATAAAAAAAACAGGGTTGGTTTATTAACTCTGTTCGGCTGGCAGAATAAAAAAACTTTTTTTTCTCAAAACATGGCATTTCATTTTGTCAACAATCCCGTCGATGAAGAAGCTTACTTCGCATTTTCATTTCCAGATTAGGGATGGGCGATATAAACAATATGCAATATAAACGATAGAAAATTGCCCTACGATAGAGATTTTAATTATATTGCACTATCGCGATAATGCATGTTGATGATGCAATCTACTCGCAAAATTTAGATCCACAAGCTGCAACGCATTATCATCATCTTGAGTAAACATGGCTGAAAGCGAAAACGGGGTAGTTGGTGAAAAAGACCGGTGAAACATCCATTATTTGGACTTTGTTCGGATTTAAGCCGCTACAACGGACCTGTGGTCAAGCCGTACCACGGAGGCTTTCATCAGCCTGACCATTCACTATATAACGGATGACTGGAATCTTGGCAGCCGGTGTTTGCAGACGTCGTACTTCCCCGCTGAACATACGGCCATGTGTGTGTGTGTGTGTGTGCGTGTTCTAATGTATTTTAGCGGGTATAATGTACTATATAAATATATGGACCAGAATGGACATATTAAAGTGGGGCGTCTGGGTATCCTCCCCCTGGGAAATTTTGAGCGTCAAAGACTTAATTTCCTTCATTCTGATACACCTTAATGCACCAATTTACAGAGGAAATAGCTTTATTTAGCCTATAAGAAGGAAAACACAGATGGCAATTCAAAATATATTAAACGTATAATGGAAAGTATGTTGTTACAAGTCATTGCGCATTTTGAAGTGGGTATATGGAAATCCTGGAGCATTCTTAGTGGGTATACTGCATATACCTGCGTATCACGTAGACTACACCACTCTCTCTCTCTGTGTGTGTGTGTGTGTGTGTGTGTGTGTGTGTGTGTGTGTGTGTGTGTGTGTGTGTGTGTGTGTGTGTGTGTGTGTGTATGTGTATGTGTGTGTGTGTATGTGTGTGTGTGTGTGTATGTGTGTGTGTGTGTGTTCTAATGTATTTTAGCAGGTATAATGTACTATATAAATATATGGACCAGAATGGACATATTAAAGTGGGGCGTCTGGGTATCCTCCCCTGGGAAATTTTGAGCGTCAAAGACTTAATTTCCTTCATTCTGATACACCCTAATGCACCAATGTACGGAGGAAATAGCTTTATTTAGCCTATACGAAGGAAAACACAGATGGCAATTCAAAATACAACCCCAAATCAGAAAAGGTTGGGACAGTATGAAAAACACAAATAAAAAAAGAAAGTAGTGATTTCTAAATGTACTTTGACTTGTATTTCATTGCAGACAATGTGAACACAAAATATTTCATGTTTTGTCTGGTCAACTTAATTTCATTTGTAAATATACATCCTTTCCTGTCATTCAGACCTGCAACACATTCCAAAAAAGGTTAGTACAGGAGCAATTTAGGGCTAGTAATCAGGTAAATTGGTTAAATAATGATGTGATTTGAAAAAGGTGACATCAACAGGTGATTGTAATTATGATTTGGTACAAAAGCAGCATCCAAGAAAGGTCTAGTCCTTTAGGAGCAAAGACGGGCCGAGGATCGCCAGTTTGCCAACAAATACGAGAGAAAATTATTGAAATGTTTAAAAACAATGTTCCTCAAAGAAAGATAGGAAGACATTTGCTTATTTCACCTTCAACAGTGCATAACATAATTAAAAGATTCAAGGAATGAGGAGGAATTTCAGTGCGTAAAGGACAAGGGCGCAAGCCTAAGCTGAACAACCGTGATCTCCGAGCCCTCAGGCGGCACTGCATCAAGAATCGTCATTCATCTATAAGCGATATCACCACATGGGCTCAGGACTACTTTGGCAAACCTTTGTCAAGTACCACAATACGTAGTTACAGCCACAAATGCCAGTTAAAACTGTACTGTGCCAAAAGGAAGCCCTATGTTAACAGTGTCCAGAAGCGCCGTCGACTTCTCTGGGCTCGGAGGCATCTGGGATGGACCATCACACAGTGGAAACGTGTAATGTGGTCAGATGAATCAGTATTTCAGGTATTTTTTTGGGAGAAATGGAATTGGCAAAGGTAACTTGCACTTCTGTGATGGCACCATTAATGCTGAAAAGTACATAGAGATTTTGGAGCACAATATGCTGCCTTCAAGAAGACATCTTTTCCAGGGACGTCCATGCATATTTCAACAAGATAATGCAAAACCACATTCTGCACACATTACAAAGTCCTGGCTGCGGAGGAAGAGGATACGGGTACTTGACCGGCCTGCCTGCAGTCCCGACCTGTCTCCAATAGAGAATGTGTGGCGCATTTTGAAGCGCAAAATGCGACAACGAAGACCCCGTACTGTTGCCCACCTTAAGACTTGTTTGCAGCAAGAATGGGACAAAATTACACCTGAAACACTTCATCACTTGGTGTCTTCAGTCCCTAAAGGTCTTTTAAGTGTTGTGAAAAGGAATGGCAACATTACAAAGTGGTAAATGCTTTACTGTTCCAACTTTTTTACAGTATGTAAATGTAGTTACTTTTCCCGTGTGTGTGTGTGTGTGTGTGTGTATAATTAATATATATATATATATGGTGGGCCGTTATCGGCGTTAACGTGAGACTTATCGGGTGATTGATTGATTGATTGATTGATTAAAAAAAAATGTTAAACAATCGTAGAATCTCTTTCATATCCAAGATAATTGGTATTTTAACTAAAATGTTCCTAACCTAATTGATATCTAATCGAAAAAGAAATCAAAACCGGGAATACAAATCGATTTGGGACCTTGTGAAATCGGAATCAAACCGATTTGGAAAATCATAGATGACACCCAGGCCTACTACAGGGGAAGGTGGTGAGAAGATGTAAGGGATTCAGGAAGTAAGACCAGCAGCTTTCTGCCCCGCATTCTTCAGTTTCGACCTGTGAGAGCCAGAGAAGCTTAGAGTGCTCTTCCTCTTCTCCGGGCTTCAACCTGCCTCACAAGTCGGCTAAGAAAAAAATTTCGCCGTTAATCTATTCTCAAAGTTGGGTTGGGAGCTAAGTCTATAGGATACTACGCAAGCTATGATGACTTTCATCTTGATATTTTAGCGCGGATGTATACAGCCTACTGACTGTAAAACAGTTCATCACGTCCAGCTGGGAGGAGGCCTCGGGGAAGACCCAGGACTAGATGGAGGGATTATATCTCCAACCTGGCCTGGGAACGCCTCGGGATCCCCCAGTCGAAGCTGGTTAATGTGGCTCGGGAAAGGGAAGTTTCGGGTCCCCTGCTGGAGCTGCTCCCCCCGCGACCCGACACCGGATAAGCGGACGACGATGGATGGATGAATAAACAGTAACAGTGTTTCCCACACATAGACTAATATGCGGCGGTGCGCCTCACAATCAACACCGCCCGCCGCACTTGCGTTTATTAAATTTTTTTTACCGCTATTTAAAGCATGCAGCGTATTCGTTCAGCAGCATATTTCCTTCCCTGCTTTCCGTCTCTCTGGCACTTGCGTCTGCCAGTGTGTTAATGTCAGAGTCCCGACCCGACTCTTAGCAAACCAGCGATTTCGCCCGCTTTAGAAAGGACTTTTTCGCCCGCAGGATTGCACCTAAATGAAATAGATTACTGGTTCAAAACCATTTCACCAGTAATATTATACTTGTGATTAGATATGAAATTAATATACTACATTAGAACTCAAATTTTCTCCCACGCAAATTCTCTCTCTTTGGCAGCAGCCGCTGTGTTGCTTTTTAAACTAAATACATGTTCAAACTCGCTGTGTGTGCGCATGAGTATTTTCGCCGACCAGTTTGTTTGTGGTTGTTGCCATGGTGAATCGTAGTATCATGGCTCCATTCATGCTGCCTTTTTAAAGTGCTGGGGCACGCGCTTAACTCTGAGTGAACCTACTCCGAGTTGATTGAACCAACTCAAATCAGCTGTTCTGGAACTGAAAACTCAGAGTTGTCTAACTCTCGGGGTTACGGTGAATAAGCTAACGTCCCAATAAGTCGGCGTGTTCCTTTAAAATGTATTCTAAAATCATCCAATGCAAAGAGGCTGAGAGTCTGTCTGTGACTGCGTTGAATCTGAATTGGATCAATGAATGAATGCATGAACAAACTCTTAATTGCTCCTGAGGAACAGGAGTCATCAGTGAGGATTGACTCAACAGGGCTGGTGATTCATGTAAATATTTGATGCCTTCTCCACAACAGGATGTATAATTTAATATGGATCGCTGTGTCTTGCTCTGCTGGCGGTGCAGATAATATTTACCGATGAGTCATCCCTTCTGGTTGCAGCACCATCCCCATCACAATCTATTCATATCGCAGACTAATAATGAAATGTCACGTATGAACGCACATTCGCAAAAAGGATACATTTTTTTCAGCTATATGTCTCTGTCAGTTGGCCCTGGCTTTAAGTGTTAGCCTTTTTCCCCATGCTGCCACAGAGTTTAATTTTCTTTTCCTTGTCAGCTCAGCATTTGGGATTTTTTTCTGAATTAGAATATTGGAAAACAAGCACCATGTTCCCACATTTCTTTTGTGAGTAAATAAGAATCAAGAATTTAAAATGTTCAATCTGATCATATACATTTAGTTTCATAAAATCATTCATGTAATAATTAGAGAACATCAGCACCCTGGAAATTCCAAGTGCACAGATATGTGACCATGAATAAAAAAGCCGCACATCAAGTAGCTACTGTTAGAAGGATTTTAATGCTGCGTAGTGTTTCGAGCAGCAGGCTTGGGGCAAGGGATGTGCATGTCTTTTTTATCCTTTCTCATCATGAAAAGCTGAAAAGTCCCATAAAGAGAAAAGCTGCATCCCAGCTCACATTTACATCAGATGCAGATACCAACTGAACATGTTTGTTTGTGTAACCCATTCCATTTGTCTTTAAATACCATGAGTGCATAATTAAATGTGAGTTGGCCCAGTGGAAATAAAACCAGTCACCCTGGCTACAAGCGCTCAAGTAATAAGGGTACTGAGAGAAATCAGGTCTTAGGACATGTTTATATGCACTGCAGTAACCCTTACTTATTTCCTGCCTATTTTAATCAAGAGTGGTATATTTCCGATGTATTAGTAACAAATTATAAAAGGAAAGAAACAGCATTAGGTGCTGCGCCCAATGAGCCTCCACAACATCTTCAGTGCTCCTTGGCATTGGTTTTACAAGTCTGTAGAACTCTATGGGAGGAATACAATACCACTCTCCAAACTGTTATGTTAATGGAAGATCCTTTGTTTAGTTTTGATCTTATTTTGGTTTTAATTTCATTAAGACCTTTTAGCATAAAGGCTTTCTGTGCAGCACTCTGCAAACTCTGCGTTTAGTTACAGTAAGTGCTGCGTAAATGATTACCTGTCACTGAAGACTGCCGAGTGTCCGAAGCGATTGACGTCATGGTAGAGGTCCGGTCGAGGCAGCACTGTCCACTCGTCACACGCTGGAATGAAAAGACAACACAGAGAGGTCAAACTACGGCCACATCTTAAAGCATGCACGTCTTCAGCATTTGGAAATTGTGTGGATGCTTAGCGAGACCTTCAACAGCTCATATCTTCGTGTCAATCAATGAGGTGGCAAAGCGTCCCTGACCGAGACACTGAGGCCACAATCATGCCAAGAAAAATGCAGCCAGGCATGTGAACAGAAATACACTCAGAAAATATGTTTTTTATGACTAAATATGACACAGAAATTGCCAAGGCTGGGAATTCAGCCACTATTTTTCCCTTCTTTTATTTTTTTTAGATAGTTTCTGGGAGACATCAAAGTGCTCATATTATGCTCATGTTCTTGTTTCACCCTGTGTGTTGAGCTCTCTGTTTTGGCTACAGAGTGAGGCATCACAATTCTATTCCATCTTTGTTGGGATTTGCACATGTGCAGTAGCTAGGTAAGGACTACTAGCCAGTCAGAAGCAGAGTATGAGGGCGTGCCACACTAGCAGCTAGGCGAGCATTATAACGTGTGTTACAAAGTGACGCACGTTTGTCTCTGAAGTAAAGACTGGACTACAACAGAGATGTTTGGAGCAGTTTGTGAACAGTGTTTTCTGTTGGAGATGGTAAGTCCCTTTGGGGGGGACTTTGGGCTTTTTCACTTTGTAAACCTATAACGTACACAAAAAAGATATATAACAAAGGAAAGGGGAAAAGCCAAAAAGCATAATATGAGCACTTTATTGCCTTTATTTGATAGTTGATTGCACTAATGTGATTTGCATCTTAGACAACTAGCCCACGGCTATGTCTGTGTGCAGTATTCTCTCTCTTTTGTTCCTTCCACCTGATGGATCTATTATCGCCACCTGATATCTTTCATTTGGTATTAGGAACAAGCAATGTACAGACATAATGTAATGTACGTAATGCATGTATATTCACATAATATCCCTTTTGCTAGTTAAAATGACAAACGCCACCTGGTGGTAGATTATGTCAGCTGCTGCCAATTAAAGCCATAGTGCGTCGTTTTTGTCTCCCCCATGAGGAATTCTAAGTAATGACAACAAAACTGTCGGCGCGTCCACACTTCTAAACACAGAGATTTGTGGAGCCGATGGTCTTAATTAGCTTTGTAGCAACTCATTTGGCAATGACTTGAACGTAACGGACGTTAGTTATGCACTAAATCTTTAATGTTAATTCCAAAACAGCTAAAATGATGTCTAGTTAAGGTGCTCTCCACAAGCAGGTCTGTGTACTCATCAAAATTTGTTTTCATTTAGCTGAACAAGTTATCCACCTGATTGCATCACATCAATCTTAGGAGAATCTCCCAGTAAAACCTGTATGCTTATCATGTCAATATTTTACGCTGTTGGACTTGAACTCTGCATTAAGACCTGCAGTATTTAGAGCAAGTAGCTTGTGAAAAATAAGGTTAATTTCTTCTGCTGCTCCCTCTCATTTTCAGCTTGAAGCTACAGGTTCGGAACATTGATTAGGCCGCCGTAAGAATCTCTAGTGTTTGTGGCTTATGAGCCAACAGATCTAAATCTTTAGCTACTTGTTACCTTACCGTCGTACCTGCAAATGTTAAAAGCTAAACGTAATGAGACTGGATAAGGGATCTGAAAGGACACAGATTCGATAAACAGATTTTGGTACTGGATAGTGGACAGATTTGATGCCAATCTTGCGTCCCTCTCAAGGCTGATGAGCCCAACAGGAAAAAGATGTACCTGAACAGGAATAAGTAGGTGCCCCAAGAGCCCTGATCTGGTGATTTGCAAGTCAAAAGGACAGCTAGACGTATACTGTAGTTTACAAGCTGGCCTGATTTGATTTTGAAGGTCTTTAGACCTGTGGTTCCCAACAGTTTGGGATTGTGACCCCTATCAAAGCTTATGGCCTTAATGTGGACATGCATGTAAGCGTGGATTGCAAAGAGGGTTTTTTCTCAGGTTATCTCAGAGAAGAAAAAAGTCAGAAAAAGTGAACGTCATCAATTTACAGTAGTAACTGAAATTATGTTTCAAACAACAAGATTTAGCCCAGTTTTAACCCCAACCTCAAGATGTCTTGTCCAAATCAGCAAGTCAATGCTTGCTGGGTGAAGAAATTAATGAATAAGGTGATGAATTCCTTTCATTTTTAAATGAATCTGCAGCAGTATGTGACTGTGTACATCTATCACGAGCCCGTACAAACAGAACAATCAACAACAACAAAAGACTTGGCATTGTGAGCCTGGGAGTCAAAGCTGCTGGAACACAGGACAGTGTCTGCAGTACATCACCCTCAGTCAGTACAATGCAGTGCAAGTCATCATGGGGCTCCCAGAGGAGAGTGACATCTGCGAGAGAGCTGCACATTCACAGGTAGACACTGCCCTCTGGTGCCGTGCGCCGGCACTGCAGGTGGTGTGGCGCACTGCCCCCTCAGAGTGGGGATTTATTATGACACTGTCTACTAATGACAGGACAGTGGACGGCCGTTAAATTCCACGCTCTAATTGAGTTCAGCTTGTTAAGGAGGGGCGATTAGTCCTCAACGCACAGCCCATCTCGACTGTAATTACCAGACAATTACAGAGCCGCTGCTGCTGACACCGACCCTGCAGCTGGCTGCTGGGGGAGGGGGTGGTGGGGGGCGAGTTTATGCATCTCCTCTGTTCAATTACAGAATCATACCGAGGATCGTGAGTGGCAGGGACGAGAGAGAGAGATGTACAGTACTAGCTGAGGGAGTAGGGCTGGGTAACGAATTCAACACTTTTAAGGCCCCGAACGAATTGCCTTCTTAGTATCAAATATAGAAAAATGCCTCGTCATTCAATACCCACTGTCTATACCTAAGGAGTACATCTCTTCAGCGTCAGTGAGCCAATCAGCAGGCAGCATGCTTCTACCAAGAAAAAAAAAAAATTCATGTTACGCACAGAGACGGGGCTCACGTAGTAGCAGCTGAAACATAAATAAAAAGATTTGTGCTGTAATGTTGTAATTTATTTTCGTTAAAAATGGATTTTTTTTTTTTTTAAAAGTGGTATCGAAAACGGTACTGGTATCGGTATCAAAATATTTTTGAACGATACCCAGCCCTATGACGGATGGAAGACAACAATACTCATTTCTAAGGTTCCGCTTAAATATAAACTCTCTGGGGAAATCATGAAAACTATTTGTTTCCCGCTGTGACCAGTGTGAGATGAGTTAGTCTCATTATGCCCATCAAGTGTGGACGTGATGAATGTATAAATGGGCTACTATGCTATGCTAAGAATTTAATTAATGTAGTGCCTAGGCCCCTGTTCACAAGCTTCAAATAGTGTACCAGGGTGTCCCATTTCACATAGCTGCAGTCTCATGATTGTACTTTTCTTTTTTACTTTTGTGAATAATACTGACCTGAACTAATGTGCTTCATCCTTCGCCGTCATCGGTTTTTAACACCACTCCGATGAGCTGAAAAAGGGACGTTTGTTGTTGGGGATGTTTCAGTCCCAACATGCAATTCTCATGAACAAAAAGCTGGTTGCACAGGCAGGGGAGGGGGTGCTTGGGCCTCTGACATTGCAATTTCGCCGTCTGTCAATCATGTTCGTAATGACACAGAAAAACAGAATGTCCTGGGGCCATTTCGCAGCCTGCAGGAAATTCTCCCTTCCATCCACACAGACCAAAGCCTCCCATTAATGAGCAGTATCTGACAGCGCTGCGGAAGGAGGCCGACAACAACATTTGCAGGCAGCTAACAAGATGAGAACGCCGGTATGGTTTCTGACAAAACCGTGCAAACTTATATTAGGACATATCGGAGAACTTGAAATTGGATTATAATGAGAATACAAAAAAAAAAAAAAAAAAAACGAATCAACTTTTGATCGTCATATTTAAGCAAGAAAGACAAAAGGAAGTATTATCTATCCTCCGTTCGGCTTCTTGTGCTTACAGACACACATGGGGGAGTGGCTCTGTACCACTCTCTCTCTGCTGTGGAGCAGCTTTGTTGCACAAACTGAGGGTTAAGTACCTTGATTAAGGGCATCTGAGCAGTACAAAGAGGAGAGCACAAAAATAAACATCAGAGATGTTCCCAAAGCAGCCAGTATGAAACCCAGACTGACTAGTTTAGTGCCTCCATTGTTAAGCTGCGATCACTCTGTATTTACCTTCACTGAGAAATCCTCAAGGAGTCAGCAGCTCAACGGGATGTTCTACAAAATCTGATCTGCCAATTCCCCCCCCCCCCCCCCCCCCCCCCCCCCCCCAAAAGACCTGACTTTCCTTTATGGCAGTGGCTCCCGACCTTTTTTAGTCCGAGGTTCCCAAAAGCCCTATCAGATAAGCTCAGGTACGAGCTAATTATTTGAACCGTTTAGTCAGTAGGCCTACTTGTAGCTAACTATTTCAGCCACTTACTTTTAGCTATTTATTTCTACCATTTATTTTAGCTAACCACCTGTTTAAACTTCTGTGCTCGGGCGCCCGGATAGCTCAGTTGGTAGAGCAGGCGCCCATATATAGAGGTTTACTCCTCGACGCAGCGGGCCTGGGTTCAACTCCAACTCCGACCTGAGGCCCTTTGCTGCGTGTCATTCCCCCTCTCTCTCCCCTTTCATGTCTTCAGCTGTCCGTCAATAAAAGGCCTAAAAAAGGCCCCAAAAATAATTTTAAAAAATAACAAAACTTCTGTGCTCGATTGCAATCTAGGTTTCAAGCACTCTTGCATAACTGCAACATGTAGTGTTCAGGTGTTACAGCGGATATATTCATTTAATCTTTTCACGAAGTCCTTTGACCCCCCCCCCTACCATGAAAGGCGCTATATAAGTCTACGTTTTTGGAAATGTCTTTGGGTTGGTTTTCTGATTGGTCCAGTTGGTTGTGCGGAGCAGCACAGCCTCTAGGGGGCCACTCAACAGGCTTCTAGAGTTATGATGTCTGGAAATCAAACTACTGCAACTAAATTTACATGCAATCGAAGCAAAGCACACGGATACCGAGAACATCTCATTCCAAACCCATGGGCATTGCCCTGTAACAATAGCCTGCAATCTTCTGGCTTCATGCGTTCCACCAGATTTTGCTGCAGGGATTTGCTCCCATCCAGCCACAAGAGCAGCAGTGTGGCCGGCTACTGATGTTTGGCAAAAAGGCCTGGCTCACAGTCGGCGTTGCAGTTCGTCCCAAAGGAGTTGGATGGGGTTGAGGTCAGTTCTTCAACAAGCTGGGAAAACCATTTCTTTTAAGGATCTGGCTTTGTGCACAGGAGCTTTGTCATGTTGAAACTGTTGCCACAAAGTGGAAACTAAACATTATTGTCGAAGATATCATTATATGCTATGTCATTAACATTTCCCTTTCTTGGAACTAAGGGAGCTGAACCAGACCACAAAAAAGCTCCAAGATGAAAAGTAGTGTGAACAGGGTTGTCCAAATTCCTTTGACCACCGTGTGTGTGTGTGTGTGTGTGTGTGTGTGTGTGTGTGTGTGTGTGTGTGTGTGTGTGTGTGTGTGTGTGTGTGTGTGTGTGTGTGTGTGTGTGTGTGTATGTGTGTGTGTGTTCCTATTATCCAGGTGATATGATGTCATCAGACTTTTGAGTAAAGAAACTGTAACTCTACACAGAGCAGAATAACTATTAGGGATGAACAGCAAAACGTCTTCATTCAAAACCCCAGTTCAGAGATTTAGAGACAACTACCAGCCTTTCGGGCACAGAACCGCATTCATATGCACATAAGTAAGTATTAAGTATATACATAACAAAAAGAAGCAACTTTCAACAGGCACAACACACCGCTTCACTTCCTTTATCCAGGAACACCATGTCCCATTCGAGCGCATTCTGCCTGGAGATATTATACAGTAAAACTACTAGGCGCTGGAAAATTTAAGACCACATTATTCTGAGTTGTATGTACGATAGGGGGCTGTCATTTATCGCCTGTACATCAAGCAGCGACATCTGACCTTCTCTTGCTCCAGTGGAGCCGCTGCGTGTCAGACAACAAAACACTGCGGTTGTACTGAGCAGCTCCCAGGTGCGAGTCCGTGCGACTGTATGAATGTAAACCAGCTCAGTGCAGAGGAAAGAAAAAAAGACGATGCATGCTTAGCAGAAAAACCCTGAGTGAGGCAGAGAAAACAGACTGCAGGATCTGCTGTAGGTGTATGTGTGTGTGTGTGTGTCTCTGTATGTGTGTGCGTGCGTCTGACCTAGGCTGTAGGCCAGGAAGTCAGAGGAGAAGCACTTGGCGCCGTGGCTCATGGAGGTGTCGTTGTGTGTGTTTCCTCCAAACACCAGCATGGTCCCGCTCACTATCACCGCCGTGTGGAGGTAACGGAAGAAGCCACTGTCTCTCAGAATGGTCCTGCACAAACACACAGTGATGGTTGTTATACAATATATAGAGGTTATTCAGCAGTTACTTTCAGGCTGCTTAAAAATCATTTTTCATCTATTGCCCACGTGCTGCTATTGCAACTGTTTTTGTGTCTAAAGAGAGGGTCAAACCCTTGTGATTGCACACTTCTTCGTAGAAAGCGTTACAGAACTGACTTCCTGCTGACCGGTAATACAGCCTTTTTACAAGATCTAACGATCGCTTCGTCTCAGTTTTAACAGCAGAATTTCATTGTGCAGAACACTTAATGCCAAGAGCCCAACTGATTTGCTAAATTCTTTCCTTTGAAACACAAAATGCTGCCCTTATATGAAAAGTAACATGCTCAGTCTTCCCAGCGTTCATCGCTTATTACAAAACATACAGATTCAATGCAACAGGTGGGTGCAAGCATATCTCCTTATTCTAACATCATTACAAGTTAATATAATTGCAATTACTTAACAAAAAATGCCATAGGTTTCAAATGTATGGAAGTAGTGGGGGGGGGGGAAAGGAAACCGATAATAAGTCCAAATCATTTCCTTCTGATTATAGCCAAAACTTTGCAATTTACATAATTGTAAAAGGTTTAATATCAGATGCTTTTCAGCCTTCCAATATTATATATATACACTTTAAAATATAATCAGTTAAAAGCAATTTAAAATAAGTGTTTAGTGTAATATTTTTGTGTTTCGATATCAGCTTGCTAGGCTACATAGTTATGTTCCTGAACGGAGTGCGTATACATCCATAATTAGATGTGATGGCAAGATAGTAAGCAGAGGTAAAATGAATGGTTGAAAAACACTGCAATCGTGGCTCCAAACAGGAACTATAAGGAAGAGAAGTGCGGATGAGGAGGAGAATATTTCGAGCAGCCCTGTTGAAACTACAAGTGGACGAGCACAAGCGCTAGTCGCTACTTAGGCAGCGGCGGAGAAGTCTCCACAGCACCTGCTAGCAGCAAATGATGCAAAACAGTCAGGAGATGTGACCCAAGTTACCTCAACTGGAGCGGGAAGGAGGAAGTAACGTTTCAGCGTGGCTGTGGCTGTCGACAACAAATATTGTTTTTAGGAATAACTTTCCCTCCTGCCTGAACTGTCAGTAGCAGAACAGGGTTAGCCTATGCTGCTCTATTTTAACGTGGGCTGTAATGGTGGTAAGTCTGACATATATTTTACGTGGTATAAAAAGTTTGAGAAACACTGCTTGCAGTATTGTTGACATGAATCTGCACCAGATACTGTAGAGAGCCTCACCATTTCCTCTTGTCCACGTCAAACTTGTACAGGTCTCCCGCCAGGCCGTACTTGTTGGCGCTGAAGGCCTTGTAGCCTCCGTGGATGTAGATGGCTCTGGTGCTGGGGTCGAAAACACTGCTGTGGCCGTAGCCGCCCTGGACCAGTGCGCCGTCTGTGGACACCATGCTCCATGTGTTCTTCACTGGAGGATCACAAAAACATCTTTTACTGAGCAACAGAAAACTAGTTAACACAGGCGAGGCAAGGCAGCTTTATTTCTATTCAAAGTGCTTTACATAAAACATTGAAGAGCAATTAAAAACATAAAAACAAAAAGAACTGAGAGGTGCAGCGGACCTGCAGTTTTCTGGGAGTTATACCACTGAGAAAGTGAAGGGACACTACAGTTAGGTTAAGAAAGGTCTCTGTGGAGGATTGAGTTTTTGGTCCCCCGAGGTAATTAGAGCTCAACTCAGTTTATGCAGCGTTTTATAAGTGAAAGACAGTTAAGCCAATATTATAATAATAATAATAATAATAATAATAATAATAATAATAATAATAATAATAATATATATATATAGCCCTTTCCCCTTTGTCCTCAATGTTTTAGTCCATGTGTTGTTACTCCCCTTCCATCTTAAGGACCACAATGGAAAGAAGCCTTTGGGCTTTATTGTGTTTTTATCCTTTTGAACACCTCTTGATTGTTGTTCAATAAAGTTGTTCAATTCAATTCAATCCTGTATTATAGTTCCTAAAATGCATTACAGGTACAAAAGTAACATCAAACTGCAATCAGATTTTATTGGTGATCATATACGTAATGGTAATAACCAAATCCCATTCATTTGTGAGCCAATAGGACATGCACTCATGTCAATGGGCCACAGTGGCAGGTTAATTCATCCCATTTCCTCAGACAGATTGGCTTTTAGAAGACAATGAAACCTCTTAATTAGGTTTGGTTGCCTGCCAACGGGGTTGGTGGATTAGAGGAACACACTTTCCCCGAGTCCAAAACTCGTTAACTTGATCTTGGTGGCCACTGTTAATTTCCCGTTATTATAAACACATATATTTAGGCAATAACACCCAGGCCAAGTTATTAAGTCAGGGAGCAGCTAAAGGCTAGGTGCATTGTGAAAAGACAAACAATTCTTTGTTTGTTTTTTAACGTATTTTATGGTGGCCAGTTTCCACAGGTATTTATTAGATATTCAAGTATCTTAATTAGCACTGGAGCACTAACTGTTTCATTTATTGTCCCATTGTATGTGTGTCATGGGTGCCCTGCACTTTTTACCTGCGCAACAAATTTCCCTACGGGTCCAAATAGAGTAACCTGAACCTGAACACGGCAGGTGTGAAGACTAAACTTGTGAGCTTTGGTTCATGCGACAGTCTCATCAGAACACTACATGCTCATCCCGGTCAGCACCTTCCACTTACCGATGTTGTACTCCTGCACCTTGCTGATGTAACCGTACAGAGGACAGTGTCCAAACATAACCAGCATGATGGGACTGGCCCCCTCCTGGACAGGGGGCACAATGTGCGCCGAGTGTCCCACCACAGCATACTGCTCCTTGACCCGGGGGCTCAGGAGGACCCAGGTCTGGTTCTGGATGTGAAAAACCCACAGCTGGCTGGACACGTTTCCTGTGGAGTCGATCTTTCCTCCGTACATGTAGATCCTCCCCTGGAAGAAACAAAGACAAACAGCGGCACATTATTAGATCGCTTCCTGGACCTCTTTTCTTCCCCACTGAAAGAGCTGAGGACAGTCTAAGTCTGGAGGGTAATTATGGGTAAAATGTACTCATGCACTTGATAGTATATGTGCAAGGAACTGCAGTTATTGTAGTATTGAACACAGAAACTCATCAAGACATGATCCTTGAAGTTGTTATTGCAAGCAGTCGTAATTCAGCTTGTGAGCTTCACAACTGATTTGTTCAGTTATGGAATCGGTTTGTCTTGCAAGGCCAGATTGACTTGCTGCACAAGATACATTCCGCCATCGTGATGCAATTTGTGTATTACAAAACACTCTGCAGCTCAAACTCGGTTCTCTCAAACCACAGAGCAGACGGACTGTATCTTCCTCTGAATCCTCCTCTCTCTAATTTATTATGCCATCAGCGGCTCCTAACAGTCTTTCTGGCCGAGAAGAAACTGCTTCACCACTTCACTGCGGCCTACCAAAACCCAGAGATTAATATATTAGTTCCAGACAACAGACACTACTACTAAATAAAAAGGATGGGGAGTTTATAATATTTGTGCTAGTGCCTCCATTCAATTTAGCTGTCGTCTGTTCTTTTCTTATTCTCTTTTGAAGCATGTTTCACATTACACTGAGAGCTACACATGCGTGTAAAAATGTGCTATAATGAAAGTGCAATGAACAGTATGGAGTGATGACGTCTTAATGTATACCTGGTACACAGTAGATATAATTTACCCCTCCACATACCTCATGAAGAGCCAGTGAGTGGCCATATCGTGGCGTCACAGTGTGCACAGAGGGGTCAAGTGTCAGCCAGCTCTTGCTGCTGACGTTATATCTGCAGAAAGAAAACCGAAAGGTGAGATGACCATGACAGAACGGCTTTAAGAAGCTTAAGAAGGACTTTTTTTAAATAGGGCAACTACATATAGATTTTATAGCAAGAAAGGGCAGCTTCAGGGAATACTGGCAAATATGTTGTGTTTCAATGCATGTCTTGTCTGAGGCCATGTTTGGCACTACAGTGTAAATTGCAATATGGTAAGACCTACAGTTAAAAGTTCAATCAAACTATGTACATTTGAGATATATATATATTTCTTTTTTGTTACATGTATGTGCAGGTATGTATGTGTGTATGGTATGTATATGTATTAGTATATGTATGTGTGTAGGTATATATATCCTTCTTTATGTGTGTGTTTGCTGTGAGTATCACTGCACCATAGGGTGGAGGGTGTGGGCTGGGTGGGCATAGATGGCTGTGCATAACTACAGAATGTACTTTCATCTGGGATTATATGTGAAATGCAATAAAATTAAATATATTAATAAAAATAAAGTGTTCATCAGTGTATTCATGTCTCAACTACTAATTAGTTAATGAATGACTAATACCAAAGTAGAAATGTCTGTAATATCTAATGACATTATTACACACATGGACAAATCTTTAAAAAAGGAAAAGAAAAAGGAAGTTCCTCGAGGAGGATTTTGGCACACTTGGAAAATCCGTACGAGTGTGTCCTGATCTCGTCTGTGTTCAATCGTTGTTACATGTCAAATGAAAAAAAAGCAGATCAGTCAACTTTCCCTTGATCACTTAAATGTGACAAGACAAGGTTAACAAGGCTCAGCCAGACAACGATCGAGCCCGTGGGGGAACTGTTAGAAATGGAGACCTTGACTCATAACGTTATGGACATAAATTATACTGGATCCTCTTCTTTCTCCACTTTAAAATCAGTAAGATGTAGGGGGACAATTACATAATGGGAGGCAATTCCTTGCACATTACAACAGGTGGTGAAGCATTAAATATGGCTTAGAATCAGTGGTGGAATGTACATTTACTTAAGTACAAATTTGAGGTACTTTCTTTTCTTTTCATGCCACTTTCTAATTCTACTCCGCTACATTTCAGAGAGAAATATTGTACTTTTTACTCCTCTGCATTAATCTGACAGCTTTAGTTAGTAGGTACTTTAGAAATTAAGATTATTGCACACAAAACACATGCAGTCTATAAAATATGATGTTTTATTATAAATTAAACTACCCAACAATATAACAGCCTACAAGACCAGCTGAAATGATTAGATGATTAAACACTTAGTTGATTGACAGAACTGTTTGGATCGTTTCTAAAATGTGAGGAAGTTTCTGCATGGAGTACTTTTACTTTGAATACTTTAAGTACATTTTCCTAATGATACTTACATACTTTTACTTAAGTAACATTTTCACTGCAGGACTTTTACAGTGTGGTATTAGTACTTTTACTTGAGTAAAGGATCTGAATACTTCTTCCACCATTGCTTAAAACATGGATTACAGTGTTCCGAGTCTACATAGTAGACATAGTAGCTCAAACCACAGGTAGGAAATTACAAATGATCGTTCAAAATGGAAACTCCAACGAGGCTCTTAGCAGCAACTCCCATGTCTGTCTATTCAGTTTGAAGCTGGAGTCAGCAGCGAGTGGTTGGCTAGCTTAGCATAAAGACTGAAAACAGGGGGACACGGTTAGCTAGAATGGATATAAGAATGGTCTTGATCTTCTTAACAAACTCTGGGCACGTACCCTCAACTCTTATGCAGTGTGATGTTTTACACTAAAGTTTTACATGCAAGAAGTTATAGTATAGTTTTTTTTATCGTCGTCGCAATATCAACTGGCACAATATACACATCGCAAAAGGCTGCAACATATCGTGAAAGACAGAGTTTTTGTTAGTTGAAAGAAAATATCAGGCGAAAACTGCACATTAAAAAGGTAACTGTCATTCTTTTTTAGGGGTGCTTTTTATATTCAATTAAATATTCAATTTGTTTAAAGCGCCCATATCATGCTCATTTTCAGGTTCATAATTGTATTTTGAGGTTTTACCAGAATAGGTTTACATGGCTTAATTTTCAAAAAACACCATATTGTTGTTGTGCTGCAGCTCCTCTTTTCACCCTGTGTGTTCAGGTCTCTGTTTTAGCTAGAGAGTGAGACATCTCACTTCTGTATTATCTTTGTTGGCACTCGCACATGCGCGGTAGCTAGGTAAGGCTCACATCAGCTAGCTGTTTCTACAACAGTTAGTACAAGGCAGGATTAGCTGGGAGACTTCTTCTAAACGAGGGCACACTTCCAACTTTGCGTAGAATACCTACCTACCTACAATTTAATATATGTCTATTTATCGCAAGTAATATCGTTATTGCAATATTCAACAACGTTATCGCATATTGGATTTTTTTCCTCATGTCGTGCAGCCCTAGTATCAATCTTCTCATGTAATGCATGCATTTTCCAAGAACTATTCTTTCTCAGCTGCACATGTGGGACTTAAGGGACCCTTATCTTCTTAAATCAAAGTGTCACACAACAAAGACTGTGGTTAAAAAGAACTACAGTGGTGCCAGGATACAGCATGTGCCTGCCTCAATCAAAGCTCCAACTTCTAATGGACTCCAACATGAACCTCATCAAACTACTTATCAAAAAGAAAAGAGAAATGCCACTCATTACGCTTCATTGGGTTTCTTACCTTTAGGTTACAGGTATGTTTCTTTAAGAAAACATTGTTCTAGAAATACTTGCAACACTGCAGCTACATCATGAACAAGCTAAACAGTTACACTAAGTAGTAGTTGGATGCTATTGTCCAATACAACTATGTCAAGGTAACAAACACAAGGCATTGTGTAGAGCAGAATGCTCCTATGTAGTCTCATATGAGAGACCGTGAGCAGGAATAAGAAGGGCCTTGGCCTGCCTGCAAACCACAACATAAAAATATGAGCCAAGGGAATCAGTGCCATCTTCATGAGTGGAGTTCAGGGCGAGGAGCATCAGCTAATCCTGTAATTTTATGGTTTTAATTACATCCTTCGCTCACTGTGCCCGACACAGAGCAACGTTCCTCTTCTTATCGATTTTCAAAAGACTGTGCCGGCAGGAAGAAGCCAAAAGGACTTCCTGACAGCCAAGGATTACTTTAGCACTCGGTATAACTGGCATTGGAAGTTAAAAAGAAATATTTAAATCTTTGCAACAGAGACCGTTTCAAAAGCACATTGCCTAGTCGCATAGCAACAGCAGGACTCATGTCTCGCAGATCTCTTGGATGAGAGGAGCAGCCAAATGCCTTTAAAAAAAAAATGCAAGTGTAGATGCTCACAGGGGAGAGTACTTACGCTTTGACCATGTGATAGTCGGAGGCGTTGAAGACGTAGCCTCCGATGACCCACATGATGCCCTGGTCCACCACTGCCTTGTGGGAAGCCCTGGCCAGCCCGGCCTCGGCGTACTCCTCGCGGCTCCAGAAGGAGGAGTTGGCAGGCACAGAGACCAGGCAGTCTGGACCTGAGGAGGGAAGAACGCCACAGAGTCAGGGCTCCACAGGAGATTAAATGATGCAGGAAGCTCAGCTGATGTATTTTATTTGCACTTATGTATGATAAACAAGATAAACATGCCCCAACCTGTTAGGGGAGCATAGAAACAGAGAGATGAAAAATCAACAAAAAGAATCAGCATAAAAACAAGAAAAGGTTCGTGCATTAAAAAGGAGGGCTAAACTTTCACAGGCTTCATTATTTCACTTTAATGCCCTGCAGCTAGCCAAAGGGTACAAAAACTTTCCATTAATTGACTGTGTAGGTGAAAAAAAAAGGATCTATAATTGATTTCTTTTGAATTATGAAAGAGAGAGGTGGAAGGGCAGGGAAGTTAAAGAAGCATTTTAAAGCCTTTATATAACTGAGGGCCCTATTTTAACAATCTGAAATGTGAAACGCAAGGAGCTTTGTGGGCGGATCTCGGGCGCTGTTGCTATTATACCGCCGGGGTAAATCTAAAATGGGTTGGTCTGAAGTAGCTAGGTGTGGTTTGGGCCTAACGTACAATAAACCAATCACAGCGTCATCTCACACTCCCTCCATGGCGGATTGCTATTATGACGGCGGATTTTCCTGGCGCACGCCAGGAGCTGTTCACAGCCGAGGAGACCGACGTTCTCATCAGGGCTGGAGCGGGAGTCCATAGGGATGCGGCAAAGTAATAAATGCTCGTCTTGACCGGGTGGCGATGTTGTTGCGGCCTCTCGGCGCATCTCCTCAAGTCTGGAGAGGATTGCTGCAGCCATGGAGCGTGGGCCTCCAAACGCACCACCTGCTCCTGTTGTGCCCCTTCCTCCTCCCCCCACTCCATCTCCGTCCACCCGCTCCACCAGGAGCACATAGCGCATTGCCACTCCCAGACCCTCAAGTGTCCAATCCCGCCGTAGTTCAACATCACGTCTCCTTAAAGCGTAACTCTCGCCAAAATGCAACCTAGGGCCTTTTTGTGAATGTACGTGAGTCAAACCTTCGTTTAAAAGCATAATTAGGACGGAAGCGCCACTTTTAAGATTCACCGTATTCTCATTTTTCGGTCAAATGGCCTTTTGAATGGAGTGCTAGGGGCACTTCTATGATAGCATCAAAATCATTATTTTTAAACACTAAGAAGGCTCGACACAAGATGAAACTTTGCTCCAAGTATCACCAGGAGCTCAACACATCACTCGCCAGTCAAAAAGAGTTTGTGTACACAAAAAATGTTCTCAATGCTCGAGTTCATGTGTAGAGCCCCTGGAGATACTTGGAGCAAAGTTTCCGTGTTTGTAGTGTTCTAAAAATAGTGATTTTGATGCTATCATAGAAGTGCCCCTAGCACTCCCATTCAAAAGGCCATTTGACCGAAAATCGAGAATACGGTAAATCTTAAAAGTGGCGCTTCCGTCCTAATTATGCTTTTAAATGAAAGTTTGACTCGGATACATTCACAAAAAGACCCTAGGTTGCATTTTGGCGAGAGTTACGCTTTAAGTCCTCTAATATTTCCTCATTTATGTCATCAACACATCCATGATTCATGGAAATGTGTAAAACACAACAAGCCACAAAGAATGCTGTGACTTTGAGGACTGTACTGTAAACCTATCCAAACACCTGAAGCGCATTTTCACTAATATTTTTCCTTGTAATTATGTATGGTTTGCAAAAATGGGAACTGCTGCGTCCGTGTAGATGAGAGAAGCAAAGTGTATGCGCGTTGTGCACACGCTACATTATGGCCAAGCATGCGCCCCTAAAATAGCATCTGAATAACACGCCACTGACTTGAGACTGGCGCCACTGACTTGAGACTAGCGCCACTGACTTGAGACTAGGTTTTTCCTGGTCTGTGGCGGAATTGTTTTCTGAAACTGCAAAATAGCACTAGGGAACGTTTGCGCCTGAACACGCCTGCTCTTTTCACTGAACCTCCCCCGGGAGCGCAAGTTCATTCCCTAATTTACCGATGTGCGTCTGTGGAGGGAAAAGTCCGCTGTGCGTCGGGTGCAAAATAGGAATGATACATGTGTCGGTGTACAAAGTCAATTGTGCTGGGTGCAAGATAGGGCCCTAAGACTGATGATGCAGGTGTGGAGTAATTTAACATTAGAAAGTAGTTTCCTAAAGCATTGATTCATTGAAACATTGATTCATTGCAGAACATTGACTGTGTTTGGAGCATAGACCGTCCCCATCTTGGCAATGTCTGCCGCATGGATGGAGTGATGGCGGGCTGAATGAAGCCTACAGTCTACGCTCGCCACCCACCTGTCACTCAAAGCAGAACGCCCTTAATGATGCGTCATTTTAAGCCTGAATATAATTAACCCCCGTACAGTTGTTATGAAGGCAGGACTTAGCTATAGAGACAAACCGTTTTTAGCACCAGGCGGTAAACATGTTTATTTCTAAAGTTGTGCATTAAACATAGGGGTCTATGGGGAATGACTCCATTTTGGAGCCAGCCTTAAATGGCCACTTGTTCTGCATTTGCTTTATTTTTCAGCACCGTTGCCGCTTGGTTTGGAGAGAATTAACTTTTTAAACATTTTTTCTGCAAACAACAAACTATTAAGGCTTTACTCATTTGAGTGGAATGACAGTTTTTAATACAGACGGCGCAGGCCAGAGGTGCCAGGACAAGAACAATGATGGAAGCATAAACCGGATTCACTTCTCAATGAAGGGAAAAAGATTCTGAGACGTTTTTTGGGCAAATAACTGCAGATTCAGAAATAGGGTTGGACATCATTTGGATTTTAACACATTCTGATTCCAATTCTGATTCTTCCTTTCGATTCCGGTTCTTATCAATTCGCGATTCCGATTATTTGATGGGTGGAGTTGAAACGGGTCACAAGCCTATTTTCACAAATAAGAGGAAAGTCTTACAGGGTTTTTCAACGTAAAATAAAGCCACACTAGAGAGCTGCTTACTGTGCTCCAAGGCTGCAACACAACAAGTGCCTGGCCACTTCGGAAACCAAAACTTACTTATATTAAAATCGGGAAGCGAAGATCGGATTTGAAACCAAATCCTCGAAACGAGTCCAATAAAAAAAACAATTCTACTGGAATCGTAATTTTTGAAACGATTCCAAGTAGGAATCGGTTTTCGATGCCCAATCCTAGTCAGAAATACAAAAATTGGCCTCATTCAGTCAATCAAATCATCAAAGATCCTGCCCATCCTACCTGTTGAAAGACCCAGATAAAACCTGCCTGGAATAAAACATGTACCAGCCAATCACTGCTATCACTCCATCTTACAGCAGAAACAGGATGTTAACCGCTGGGGGAGTTCCTCATTGATCATTATCAAAACAATGCAGAAGTGGCCACGGGAAAGGAAGTGTTGTGATTCATTGTGACAATCAAGGTCAAATAACCCGTTCCGCTTTTTGTTTTGTTCAGTGTGAGAAAAATCCCTGGTGGCTAATATTCTTTCAGTACAATTAGAACACCAAATTACCTTTGCACCGTGGTGGCTTTTCAATAAATAAAACAAATGCAGCTGTTGCTTCCCTTAAAGATTGAAGTGATTTGTTGTAAGCTACACATCTGTGAAAGAGATTAATTGTAAGGCTGGCTTGACTTGTCTGTGTAGAAAATGAGTTAATTTGGGAGCTGGCAGCGGCGAGTACACTGAGTGTGCTATTCCTCGGCTAACGCGCCATGACAGGGTAATAAAGGCTAAAGAAAATGCCAGTCTGTTCCTCAACTCCCTCAGCTTTGGTAATTAGATGGCGAGCACACTGAGCTGCTGATATAACTGCAATTAAATTAAGCTGTTGTCTCCGATTGTGCAGAGTAGCGCAGTGGAGCCATTTAAGAACTGATAAGAGCTGTTAGAACGGCAATATGGTCCGATTCAAAAAGGAATACAGTAGTGTCTGGTCATCCCCATACAAAAAAAAAAAAAAGACTCAGTATTTTATGACTCCGCCGAAAAGATCAGGAAGCTGATCCTGCAAAAAGTTAATCTGAAGTCCATCAGGTTACAGTAGACGGATGTTGTGGGGGCAGCGGGAGCTCGGATAATACTGGTGGAGGCTTAAAGCTGAAGAGGCACTGAGCTGAATCACCAGATAAACAGGAAAAATCTGGACAGATAAAGTCTCTTTACTAAACCTCCAACTGATTTATTGGAGCTGCTTAGCGCTCAGATGCATGGGACATTTACTGGGAAGCTTTTTTATGTATCTTGTCCTGGGTATGTGTTAAATGAAAATAGCTGGAAAGCTCTTATCCTAATAGTAATATTACACTGATAATATTATTAGACACTGATACAAAAATTATAAAATAATAATAACGTTTACTGTGGCGTTGGAAAAAAAAATTGGATCCTTGTGAAATAAACAGTTTTGTCCAGTGACCTGTAGTAAACCGGACATTGACTTTGTTCTGTAGAGTTTGCAGGTTTTTCTTAGTGTTTACACTGAGGGATGGTTTCACAATTCACACAGAAACATTAGCTCTAGTCCTGAAATAAGGACTTTCTCAACAGATGACTCCATAAAAGACTGGGATTACTGAATGGTTGGGTTGGGTCATTGGGCAGCAGGAGCCCACAAACAACCCTAACTCCTTCCCTAAAACATGTTTCTTTCTCCCAATCATACATTGATACATACAGTTTAAAAAGCAGTACAAAAATATGGTTTTCACAAGGTACAGGGAGGAGGAAGGGTTTTTGACCAGAGGCCTGTACTACGAAGCAAGATTTGGCGTTAACGAGGTAATTTCAGGTTCAACCCAGGGTTTTCTGTACCACGACGGTGAATCACTTGTTACCGGGTTACATCGCCGTGGTAACTTATGCTGAACTTATGCTTCTTATGCTATGTTGGAGATTAGAGATCAACCGGTTTAAAGGCACCACCTACTGACCAATCAATACTCGACTGATAACGGCGTCATCGTTCTTAGAAGATCAGGTGGAGCTCGGTGCGCGAGTAGTGAGAGGTGCGCTCAAAAAAGTTTCAACATTTAGAGACCAACAACCCCGTTAACATTCCCTGATGGGCATTTTTATGAAAGATATACATTTTTAGTGGAGTGAATTACATATAGGCTATTTGGCTTCTTGAGCCGTGTGTTGCCAATGCGCACATCGGTTTGAATTATGTTTTTAATATTTATTTGCTCTCACGATCACTTACCACTGCCAGGGTTGCAACTGAAATAATAGGCTACAGCAACAACAGTTTATGGAAAGCACAAGTGTAATTATGGTCAGATCTTGTGCCTGACTGACGGGGAAGTGATATTGATAAGCGTTGTGATTTACGCATCTACAGCGTCTGTTATTTTTTGCCAGCTTTCCTTCCTGTTTTAGGAAGCAGCGACTGTATTGCGTTTTTCCTGTAAACCCGTGTCTGTGTTCTTCATATTATTTATTTTTTTTAAGATTATTTTTTGGGGCGTTTTTAGGCCGCAGGTCAGAGTCGAACCCGCGGCCACTGCATCGAGGAGCAATCCTCTATATATGTGCGCCCGCTCCACCAACTGAAACAACCAGGCCACGTGTTCTTCATATTTATATAGAATTATAGTTTGCTCTTCTTATGTAAAATATGCGGCTCTGGTAGATGTTTGCGATTGGTCATGCCACCGCCTCTTTTATGTGAAAGCGCGCGTCGCTGGATTGGGAAACCCTGGGTTGATTGAACTAGTTGTTAACCACCCTCGTTACACAGCTTATGCGGGACCGCCGTTGTTAGGTTAGGTGAAGCCGGGTAACTGAAAGAAATGAATATTACATATGTATGAAATTGTAAAGAACGTGTTAAAGATATATGATATAAATATGAAGCCATTCATGATGATTTTTTACACAGTAGTGAGAAAGGGGTTGGATTTAATAAGCTTCTGCTTCATGCTTTTCCTTTTTCGGACATGTTAAATTAATATTTTGTTTTAGTTCTTTGTTCTTTTAGTTTTTATTGTATTTTTTTAGATGTTTGAAATAAAGCATTCATTCATTCATACATTTTTACCTTATTATATGAGTTGTGTACCACAGCACGTTGAACCATTCTAAGGGGGTGGTTACCTACCTCGGTTATATATTAGCCTGATAACCATACTGAATCACCATTTTGTTTCAGTTCATTCAGTCTATATGAATGACTGAATACGTGGCAGATGTAGGCGGCAGTGCAGGGATGTGGAACGAGGCTAGTTATATATGGTGTGTTCTCAGATCTAAATAACTTTATACTCTGACTGTGATCCAACAGCTCTGTATCAAACAGACACAAAGGCCCTGGCAGAGTTGTTGCATCAAATCTTCATTTACTTTATTACTGAAAGCATACCTGCTCCATAATGTGTTGAAAATAGGAAGGCGGCACGCTGACTGCATTCCCATGAATATCCTGTATTAATCATTGCAAAATGGAATCTAGGCAGCTAAATTTAGGATGTCCCCACCCCTGGGACCAGAGCCACTGTTCATTCTGCACAGAGAACACAGAGCCAGTAAGAAGCTTTGTCACAGGGGAGGGTTTGGCACGATTGGGTCTGCTGAAGCCAGTGTAGGGGAGTAACAAGTTTCATTACAAAATAAAGGGAAGTGTAATACGGTACGGTTACTGGGAACACATTATTAAATTACAGTTACCTACAAAAATGTTCATGCTTACATTGGGAGTTACATCTGAATATTCTTTGTGAAACGTTAGGCGACTAACATTCATTTTGTTGCTTTGCATATTTTTCATGTGCACAATGTCTTCTTTAGCCATTTGCAGCCACAGCCGTTTAGTAAAGTTTGATGCTATTCTGCTAAGCTGTTTGAGAGTTGCCACTACGGCTACAAATAAAAAAACGCATTACAGTGCTGGAAATATAAAAAACAACAACATTTCATACAAAAAATCTGAGAAGGGTTCAAACATAACCGTGCAATGCAAACTGTTTGACGGCGGGCGAAATGCTATCGACGTGGAAAGTGTCCATGTCCAACCGCAGGAATCATCTGCAGGTATGTAAAGTTAGCGCACAGTAAGTGCACGCAGTCATATTAAATAAAGTAGGGAAGACATGCCTACCTTCGGTGTGACACACCGGGGCTTCTAATGTGTACTGAAGACGTATTTTAGCGCCATATTTTGCTTGGTGCATATGGAGTAGTTTACATTTAATCGCATATCAATTCATAAGAACATAGAAAAGTTATCAAAAAGTAATTCAATGTAATAAGTAACACTACTTTGATAAAGTAATTGAAGTAGTTGCACTACTATTACATTTGAATAGGGTAACTTGTAATTGGTAGCCTACTACATTTCCAAAGTAACCTTCCCAACACTAGCTGAAGCCTACGGGACGGCATTGTGGTTATTGTATGAGACAATGAGGTCACGTCCCTGGCAGCTGAAGTGATGCCACTGCAGTCCCCACCCACCTTGCCATCCGGGCTTGCAGATGCAGGTCTTTCCCTGGCAGATGCCTCTGTCAGGGTAGCCACATTCGGCCAGGCAGTAGGGGACGTCACAGGCTGCCCCCTTCCAGTTGTCTTCACACTCGCAGTAGGCCGCACCAGTGGAGTTCCTCACGCGACACTCACCCCGGCCTGAGCAGTTGTTGGGGCATGTGTTCACCCTGGGAGGGAGGGAAAGAGGAAGAAACAGAGAGGGTGAGAAACTAGGATTCAAATCCTGCCTGAAATATATAGACTCTGAATAAAACATCAGGAACGCCTTTCAACGATAGAGTTGCATCTGCTTTTGTGCGAGCAGTTCCTCAGCCGTCCAACATTTCCCCTCCAGACAGCAGAAGGTATTGCTTATCGGCATAGTCCTCCCTTATCAGTTGGTCAAGCGCCTGCCTCAACACTTGTCATTGGTCTCCGAGGGCCATCTGGACTGAAACAGCATCGAGCTAGACCCTGTGGTAACTGGCAGACATGAAGTCACCGCAGGTACAGAAGAGCAGATGGTAAACTCACCCAATGTGTGGTTACACAGCATTACTGACGTTCTCCGTGTCTCTTAACAGGTATTTTGTGATGTACATTGAGTTTTCCTGTTAGCACCCAATGGACACATTTTGTGCCAACAAAATCAAACAAATAAGAACATAAAAAACATGGTACTTATCCTACTGGAATCAGAGCAACATGCTCTTTCCAGTGACAGTACTTTATGTGTCATGCCGGTTGCAGATACACATCTACAACCCCAAATCAGAAAAAGTTGGGACAGTATGGAAAACACAAATAAAAAAAGAAAGTAGTGATTTCTAAATGTACTTTGACTTGTATTTCATAGCAGACAATACAACAGCACATCATTTAATGTGTTCCTCATGATTTTTATTGTTTTTGTTTCAAAAAAATAAAATTCCTATTTTGGTTCTTGCAACACATTTCAAAAAAAGTTGGAACAGTAAAGCATTTACCACTTTGTAATGTTGCCATTCCTTTTCACAACACTTAAAAGACATTTAGGGACTGAAGACACCAAGTGATAAAGTGTTTCAGGTGTAATTTTGTCCCATTCTTGCTGCAAACAGGTCTTAAGGTGGGCAACAGTACAGGGTCTTCGTTGTCGCATTTTGCGCTTCAAAATGCGCCACACATTCTCTATTGGAGACAGGTCGGGACTGCAGGCAGGCCAGTCAAGTACCCGTATCCTCTTCTTCCACAGCCAGGACTTTGTAATGTGTGCAGAATGTGGTTTTGCATTATGTTGTTGAAATATGCATGGACGTCCCTGGAAAAGATGTCTTCTTGAAGGCAGCATATTGTGCTCCAAAATCTCTATGTACTTTCAGCATTAAATGGTGCCATCACAGAAGTGCAAGTTACCTTTGCCAAGGGCACTGACACAACCCCATACCATGACAGACCCTGGCTTTTGGACTTGTTGCTGGTAACAGTCTGGATGATCCTTTTCTTCTTTGGTCCGGAGCACACGGCGTCCATTTCTCCCAAAAAATACCTGAAATACTGATTCATCTGACCACAGTACACGTTTCCACTGTGTGATAGTCCATCCCAGATGTCTATGAGCCCAGAGAAGTCGACGGCGCTTCTGGACACTTAACATAGGGCTTCCTTTTGGCACAGTACAGTTTTAACTGGCATTTGTGGCTGTAACTACGTATTGTGGTACTTGACAAAGGTTTGCCAAAGTAGTCCTGAGCCCATGTGGTGGTATCGCTTATAGATGAATGACGATTCTTGATGCAGTGCCGCCTGAGGGATTGGAGATCACGGTTGTTCAGCTTAGGCTTGCGCCCTTGTCCTTTACGCACTTAAATTCCTCCACATTCCTTGAATCTTTTAATTATGTTATGCACTGTTGAAGGTGAAATAAGCAAATGTCTTCCTATCTTTCTTTGAGGAACATTATATATATATATATATATATATATATATATATATATATATATATATATATATATATATATATATATATATATATATATATATATACATACACATCATTTTCTCACGTATTTGTTGGTAAATTGGCGATCCTCGGCCCATCTTTGCTCCTAAAGGACTAGACCTTTTTTGGATGCTGCTTTTGTACCAAATCATAATTACAATCACCTGTTGACATCACCTGTTTCAAATCACATCATTATTTAACCAATTTACCTGATTACTAGCCCTTAATTGCTCCTGTCCCAACCTTTTTTGGAATGTGTTGCAGGTCTGAATGACAGGAAAGGATGTATACTTACAAATGAAATTAAGACAAAACATGAAATAGTTTGTGTTCACATTGTCTGCAATGAAATACAAGTCAAAGTACATTTAGAAATCACTACTTTCTTTTTTTAGTTGTGTTTTTCATACTGTCCCAACTTTTTCTGATTTGGGGTTGTATAAATCTGTTAAGAAATATGTATATATTAGATAAATATATAACATAAATAAAGAACTGATGATTATCTCACAATCATCACATTTGACTTCAGTATCAAAATAATTTCAGAAGGAAACAGAGAGGGTGACTCTGTTCCTGTTTGACTTTCCACAAATATGAAACAAATTCTAGCTGGGGGGGGGGGGTCATGGCTACAGTTAACTATACACATGTCCATAACTTCCATGCTACATATTTTAAGCAGGTTTTGAGTTTACACCAGAAACATACATACATACATATGTGCTGATGTTATAAACTGCTGTCCAACAATGCAACGCACACAGAATATTGAGGAAACCACAGCTGGAAAACAAACTAAGTAACAAGTCTTTGGAAAGCTGCAGTTACTAAAACTTCACAAAGAAAAAGCTAAATTTAGAAAGTCAAAGTGAGTCACACATCCATAGAACACTGACGTTCATAGAGGGTTGAAATCACTCGGACATAACACACAAAAGACCAAAACAATTTCACATTGCATTATTTCCTCCTCATAAAAACGGTCCTAGAACACTTGTGCTATTTTTAGAACCATTCACAAGCCAATGATGGCACTTGTGAGTAGCCTCACTCATCCTGAGAATAACGGTAGATCATCGTCTAGCTAAGACTTGCACTGACTGTGCCATGAGCCTGCAAATTAAGGGAGTAAAAACTATGCAAACACATCCTAATATTTAAACGTATACACTTCAAAAAATCTCAAAATGAAAGCAGCTTCAGCTAAATAGGTAGATGAAACCATATGTACACATACACCTACAAACTAATAACTATTCTACATGTTTTTTATTGTCACCAAATCCCATGATCAAATTAACAACATGTTAGTCCATTGCTCACCAACCAAATTCAGGCTTTTACTGTACTGTATACTGTCATTTTAAAAAGAAAAGTCTTACTAAAATGACTTGGCACTGTAGTTTTTAGCAAACAACACAAACAGGATGAATACACATTTGGGCTTCAGAGAGCATTTACAGAAGCAGCACAATGTATGTATGTATGCTTGAGCCAAAATAAAACTACAGTGAGCGAGTTTATGGTAATGAAGGAGCATGTCACCCAGTTTGGCTCATTGATGTGTTTTCTTATAGTTTAAAAGATAAATCAGGCACGGGATACTTAGACAATACGTTTTAGTCCGTCAATAAATTCATTCTTGATTTTGGTCTTTTTACAGGATCTGTTGACCATATGAAAAATATACAATATTGGCAGACTTACACGTGCCCTTTAATATGGAAAACACTGTGAGCTGTGTATAAGACATGTTCCTAATGTTTTATAACAAGCCAATGTCATATGTTTTGCTGTAAACTCTTAGAAAACATTGTCATCCATTAAAGCAAGAGACTGAGGTGGGATGTTTGTCTTCAGGAGGGAAAAAAAGGGAGCGAGACAGACGACACAAAGGGCCCTCGTCATTCTTTCATGTGCCTTCGGCAGCCTCATAGTTTGATGTTTCGGCTCCTCCACCTCGCCGAAACACCAAAGACCGGGGGCACTTTGCTTTCATCAAACTCTGGGTTTCTCAATCCCATTGCTATGGTGACACTCCCAATGAACAAGGGACAAAAACGCAGGGGTCTACTGTGTCTTTTGCAGATGTTTGGAACGGGCATGTTTCACTTTGGTTTTTAGAATACTTTGCCTATTTATGTCAGTCGATGCAACCGGCTCTTTCTGACTTGTGAAGTTTAGTTCAACACTAAAACATTTTTGTTTTAGTGTGGGTCGGTTGAGGTTTGTTGTCTAAACATGGGCATTAATACATTTTCTGTTTGTCTCATTATATTGTTCTTGCTCACAGATCTATAAAACGCCCCAACTGCTCTCTGAAAAGTTGATGTCAGATACAGACTAATGAGCATTGACAGCTCACAAGAAAAGACATCATGCAGGAAATGCACACACACATGGGTGGAGTGAAGCTGCACCTTTTGCTGGACCTTTTGTACACTTACAAAGTTCTCAATGCTTCGGTTTACATGTAGGGACCCTCATTATGCTACCGTGGAAGTGTGGTGCTGTTTTGATCCTTGTTAGTGGTGTAGAAATAGAGATTTATTTTTACTTTAGCATGCCCGGACGACTAGCGTTACAAGCTAATTACCATTTTGCACTAAAACTGGTCACATTCGATTAGCATTAAAACATATCACAGAGAACAGTCGACCCGGTACCCATGTGTTATTAATCCCTTCGTTCATATGCGCCCGAATTGTCCTTTAAGGACACAGTATTTGTTACTGTACATTTCTCAAGTAGCTGTTCAGTGGCTTATTTAATAAAAAATAAAAAATAAAAAATTTCTTTGCTTCCATATGGTATTCATGACAGCATCCCTCAAAAAGTACCAAACACAACAAGCAACATGCAACAGTGTGCCTGACTAGTTGATGATGGTGTAGCGATGCAACAAAAACATACTGCAGCAAATGGACAGCAGCAGCCTGACATGATCCTCTGGATAAAATGCTGTCAAGCAGCCGCACCAGCGCACAGGCTGAATCATGCGGAAAGTGATAGCTCTGTATGTGTCATCATGTCCCAAGGAAGTGGGTGTGAAGTGGGTCCTTCACCTAAATAAATCTCAACAGCCAGTAAAACAGACATGATTTGTACGAAGGTTCTCATCTCAGGACTCAGTATCAAAGTAATTGTCATTTAGCAGCTTCTTTTATCCAATGACTGACACAACCATGAATGCAGGCGTGGACCCAGAGAGATCCAAACCCTGGGCCTGGCAGCACCACACACTCAACTGCAGAGGATTATGAGCAATTTGATATGTGGAAGCTGCCAACACAGCTGAGATTTCAAAATCAAGGAAAGGCCCGTGAATATAACCTGGACAACATTTCCTTTAGTTTTTTACATTTGGTTTAGAGGACTGACCTGTACGCGGAGTTGACTTTAAGCCTTTTGGAAGATGCTTGGATTATATTCTAGAAATTGATTGCACTTTTCTTTTGAAAATGGGAGCAACAGGCAATTTAAAGGAACACGGCAACTTATTGGGACTTTAGCTTATTCACCGTATCCCCCAGAGTTAGAGACGTCGATACATACATTCTCATCTCCGTGCGTGGCGTAACTCCGTCTGACGCACCCAACCAGCGCCATCTCACCTCCTGCTCCCAATAAGTGACAAAATAACACCAACATTTTCCTATTTACATGTTGTGATTTGTATAGTCACAGCGTGTACAAACAACAAGGTCACATGAGACACAGCCATCTTCTAACCGTATATAAACTGGGAACTATATTCTCAGAAAGGCGAAGCACTGCTACTTGGGCGGAGTGATTAGCGCAACACCTGAAAAACACCGTTGTTACTCTCTGCTCCTCACCACGGGGCTTTCTCAGGTGCTGCAAGCAAATCACTCCGCCCAAGTAACAGAAGTAGCACTGCTTCGCCTTTCTGAGAATATAGTTCCCAGTTTATATACAGTTAGAAGACGGCTGTGTCTCATGTGACCTTGTTATTTATACACGCTGTGACTATACAAATCACAACATGTAAATAGGAAAATGTTGGTGTTATTTTGTCACTTATTGGGAGCAGTAGGCTAGTTGGAACCAGTTACCTCCATGATCTGGGCTAAAATAGGCTAGCGGTGGGTCCGCCACAGTTACGACATGCACGGAGATGAGAAGGGTATGTATGGACTTATCGAACTCTGGGAGATACGTAGTCTGGCTATCACCAGACCAAGCTCAATCGTTTAAGACTGAACATTAGTCTGGGGAGTCTGCTCTGTATTTTCTCTGCACAAGAGGCGTGACCAACAGGCATAGTTCAAATGACTCTTTTTGTACGCAATTGGATAGTCCTTCAACCAATCAGGCCAACGATCCGGGTGACGTAGCAGTGACAGCGGCATCAACGGGTTGCTGCCATGGAGTGCTGCGCTTCGGTGGCCGGCTTGTTGAATGTAAACAAAAAGCTGCTTGGTCGCTTCTCTATCGTTATCGTGTTAAACCCACCAATAGCGCACCAGGTGGATACGCCAGTTAGTGATTGGTTCCCACAAAATTGCGAACGGAAGGAGGATAGATAAACGTACAGCCCGAGCTGCAGGGCAAAATCAAATCGCTGGCAGATCGGACTGGGTTTACCCAGTCTAGGGGATACGGTGAATAAGCTAAAGTCTGAATAAGTCGGCGTGTTCCTTTAAATCAGAACTTTACCCCCGTTTTTCCTTGAATATTTTTAATACAATGCTATTACTCAGCTATTTCAATACTCTCACCTGTAGGAAATGTTGAAGCCGGTAAGGTTGTAGGCAGCATCACTGAAGAAGTGCAGCAGGGCGTAGCCGGACTGAGACACCACCTCAGGAACCGTCTCATTCCCATAGCGCTCCGGAACAATCAGACCACTGCAAAAACAACGCAAACGTGACATTTTTATTACCATGTACACATATTTTACTCCTAATGACATGTATATGAAGGTCAGGCTGTAACTGAACGAAACACAATAGTCTTTGTCCATTTATGGAAACGTTTAATGTAGGGATGCACCAATCCACATTTTTTCACTTCCGATCCCGATACCTGAATTTGGATATCGGCCGATACCGATACTATTCCGATACCAGAGCTGTTTGCTTTAATATTATTATTATTATCATTATTGTTGATTTTATATGACGCTGAAATAAACTCCTCTCAATGGGCAAGTATTATATGTACGTACATATGCATGTATGTCCCGAAAGGCAACTTGAGGTAAGTATAAGGTCAGAAAAGGAAGTCAGAAAAACAGGAAAAATCTCATTCTGAAAACAGATATGCAACTGTAAGGGTTTCAAATTGATTGTCATGTCAATATGTATTACATTCCCAAAATATCAAATACTTGAGTCTTGAAATATAAGAAAAGTGCAAGTGTAAAAATCTTACACACACACACACACACACACACACACACACACTATCAATAAAACAGTGTGTGAACAGCCCAAATCAAGCACACTGGCTCTTGTAGCATCAACAAATCAAGGTTTTAAAATGTAAAATATTTGAAATATAAGAAAAGTGCAATAACTGTAAACATCTTACACACACACTTAGTTACACACACACACACACACACACACACACTTAGTTACACACACACACACACACACTTAGTTACACACACACACACACACCTCTGTTTTCACGGCTGAAACAGCGGCCGCCGGGACACGTACGATCCGGGGTCTCTGGTGTACGCAACAACGGGGAAATGAAATGCCAAAAGCCGGCGACAACACCGGGACAGACGGTTGTGAAAGTCCTGTTTTGTTTTTGCATTTTGCTGTCTTGCTCTGCGGTGTTTACACTGTGAAGTATTTCCAAACAGCGGACACACAGGATAGCATTGAGCTAGCCACAATGCTGCTCATGCTACTATCCTGCTAGCTGGCTGCAAACTGTGGAATGGACTTCCTGAGCGGGGACGTGTCTCATCACTCTGTGTCTCATTGAGCCGCGCCTCCGTTCAGGAAATCTATTCCACAGTTTGCAGACAGCCAGCAGACCAGCCGGCACCGGCAGGAATCACTTTTGGATCCATTTCAGCAGACATGGCTCGTGGTATCGGAAATCTCCGCAGGTTGGATCGGGAAAATCCGATACCTGAATTAATTATTTAATTATTGAAAAAAAAGTATCGTTAAGGAACTGGTATCAAAGTTATAGTATTAGTACTGAAGACTTTTGAACAATACCCAGCCCCAGTCCACACAGAGGATTACCTGGACTCAAACCTACGCCCCAACCCACAGTAGACGTACCTGAAGGCAGCGAGAAGCGGGGCATAAATGGAGTCTCCGTCGTACACGTAGAGGTGGTCCCAGCTGCATTCGGTGGCAAAGTGGTTGAACCGTAATCGGAGAATGGTGTTGGGCCTGGGAAACACACAGAGGAAGACCATGAGAACATCTGTCTGGGTCGGTGACCACTTTAACCTTCCTGTTGTCCTCGGGTCAAGTCTGACCCCTTTTCAAAGTTGTCTACATGAGAAATGTAGGTTTCTTTCAACAAAATTGCCCAAACATGGATGGTTCCATGCAACGCTCTTCGTACAATTCAAATGTTTCAAAAACGTCAAAAAATGTTGACAGAAAATGGCAATAAGTGACAAAAGCGCCAAATACATTGAAAAAAGCATCAAAAGCCATTAGAGTCCGGATCGGGCCGAATGTTTCTGTCCGAGTCCGACCCGAGCCCGACAGTTAAAATCTCGTTTTTTTAGTAGTAAGTATTGATATAGTTTTAACAAAACTCAACCTCCTTTTCACGTTCACTCTCGAAACTAGATGTGCACTCAGTTTTTGAAAGTTATCAGAGGCCGACTGCAAAATGACCACCCACTGTGACTACTTGAGCAGAATACATGGGATTTTAAAAACATAGCCTAACCGGTGGATAATTAACAGGTTATATGGTAGAATCCACACTCCACATCCACACTTTCCTAGCATTTGTCTGGTGGCGATTATCTCCCACCCTGTCTGCATGCTTGCATGAAATCACAGAAGAAATCAAGGAAAATCAACAGAAACCTAAAGATTCCACCCAATATTCTTTAATTTTCTTCTGTGTTTTCTGTGGCAAATATAACAGCTGTACTGCAAAGTAAATCCCAGGTGTTTAATTGGACTATAAAGTAGTACTGCATCATGTAACAGATATAGCAGGTGACATTGGATATTGCACATTTTACCCTGTGCAATTGAATAAACTGTCAGTGTCCTTTACAGTGAAGGACAGCAGACAGCAAAACGTTTAATCCGTTTAATCAATTTTTGATCGAAGACATTCATGAGATTCTTAAAACTGTCTGCTCTAAATTTGGTTAACATTGCCAAATGAAATCATTGAAAAAGGAGCAGGGGAGAACACAAAGATCCATTTAGTGTATCTAGGTTCAGATTGAGGACACAAGATGTACAGGAAATGCTATGAATGCTACTTCCTCCCTCCCTCCCTCCCTCCCATTGTAGACAAATGAACTGAATAATGGCAGAAGCCCCAAGGTTCGGTTAGAAACGAAAAGAAGGCTTGTGACTGATAAATAATGAATTTAAAGTAAGGAGCGACTGGAGAGATCTGACAAAGAAACTCCTATTCCAAAAATCAGCAATTACCACTGAGGTCCCTATGAGCATGGCAGCACAGCACAGAGCGCAGCCTTATTTCACTGCCTTTGGGTAAAGTCACTTCAAGCCACTGCAGACGCACTTAACTGCAGAGAAAGCTGAGAGGGAACGTATGTCCGAGGCTTTAAAGTGTTCTTGTCATTCTGATGCACGTGTCATCGCATTGCCCTCTTGGTAAGTAGGGGCTGAGGTCTCAGGGCAGCATATTAAAGTGCCATTAGTGTGTAATGAAAACGCTGGACGACAGGGTGACCTGGCGATTAGAGAAGCCATACAGGAACAGGAAGGTCACAAGTTCAAAACCCTGCCGCATCTACACATCCTGTCCAAGGTAACATGAGTGTGACCTCCTGAGCCCCAACAAAGACCCTCATGGTTAATCCCAGTGGTGGGATGTAACTAAGTACATTTACTTTAGTACTAATTTGAGGTACTTGTAATTTACTTGCGTCTTTCCTTTTCATGCCACTTTCTTCTTCTACTCCGCTACATTTCAGAGAGAAATATTGTACTTTTTACTCCTCTACATTTTTTTGGCATTTTAGGCCTTTATTTGGTAGGACAGCTTAGACATGAAAGGGGAGAGAGAGAGGGAATGACACGCAGCAGAGGGCCGCAGGTCCAAACTGAACCCTCCGCCGCTTTCTTTTACTTAAGTAACATTTTCAATGCAGGACTTAAAAGGGTCCAGTGTGTAAGGTTTTAGTTGTTCATTCTCAAAATCTGTGTTGCCCGTTCACAAACTTCCTTTTTCATGAATTTTTACCACCACCATCAATTCCAAGTATTCCTAACTGGCTTGAAATTTTACATTTGCGTTTGCACGAACTGGAGTAGACGCTACTTATTCATGCGCCATCTTGAAATATGTTAGCCAGCAAGGGACATACAGGACATACTACTCCGCCTTTCGCGTTTTCTCTGTCACATGATAAACTCACAGGTGCTGCTCATGCTGCTAATGGGTATCGTAGCTTCCCGGCACCGGCAAGTTTGAAGAAGGAAACATGGAGGACCACACGTATTCAAAATCCAAATTTCTTCTTCTTCACCCAGAAAAAGAAAAAGAATATTGAAAAGAGCAAGAGACCGGCTTTTTGAAGCGTGAAGGCTACCGTAGCTGTAATACGTACTTTGAACTGCGTGGCGCGAGAGAGTTGATTGCGATATATGATCTCAACGCTAGATCGGAGAAATTCCCACACATTGGACCTTTAAGTAAATGATTCTACCACTGGTTAATCCCCCCGAATGAGATTGATGGCAAAATGCCTAAAATGCACATGTAATCAAAGTTTATTTTATTTAATCTAGTTTATGGTTCGGAAAAAATTAAATTAAGAATCATCGCTCTAACTCGGTACTCTGTGGCGCTATGCTAACTAAGGGCGTTTTCACTGGCTATCACCAAACCAAGCTCAAAAAGATCTTTACGTGACAAAACTATGCCCTTCCGTCATCACATACGTGAGCTGCGTCTCCAGATACTTATTACTGATTGGTTTGTGGACGGGCTTCCCCGTCCTCTGGTATCCTCTCTCTGTGTTGGAGGTTTTCCAGCTGACTGCTGCTCTCCCCTACTGCCACGCCTTCTTTCTTTCTGGAGCATTTATTCAGAGACAAACGGAAACCTACACTGTACATCAATTACCACTTAACAAGTAAACTGCTGATGTAGGCCTATTCTCTGCTCTGATAGCCGACAGCCGTCTGCTCTGAGCGCATTCACCGCCACTCACTCTCTCATGTAAGCACCGAGCTATGCTTCCCCGGTCTTGTAACACGAGGAGAGCCTGCCAGAGCTTCTTGTATTTGGTCCGAAAGTCCGAACCATCCAAAAAATGCTTTCACACCATAAACGGACCGGACCATGGTTCAGTTTGGTCCGGACCGAGACCACCTCTTTTTATCGGACCAAAATTTGGTCTTTTGATCCGGACCGTGGTCCGAGGCGCCTTTCACACCTGAAATTTTGGTTCGGACCAAACTGAAAAGTCCAGACCAAATGAGGTAGGTGTGAAAACACCCTAAAACAATAGAGAAGGAGTATTTCATTTCTCACAGTTACTGTGCCATCTATTTTCATCCATCACCTTTTGATTACTGTACATTCCTAATGCTGCATGGTATCTCAGTGAAGGACTGCAGTGCAGACTGTGTATTAAAACAATCATTATGAGCACCCTTCAGATATCAACTTGCAGCCTCAGGTTTTCCCAAACCGTCTTTCAACTGTCTCGAGGTTTTAGGAATCATTCCTTAGCTTTTTTTCTTAATGGCAGAAGCTCATTTAATAGATGAAATCAATAAGAGAGTATTGGTTTCATGTGGTGTGTCTAGGGTTTTTGTTCTGGCTACTTGGGGACCACATGTAGGTTTTCCTTTGCCCAGGACATTATGAGCGGCAAAGACGTCAGACCACCTCAAAAGATCATTTGAAAAATCTATTACTTTTGAATCCCAACCTAACATATTTATACTGTCTGGACAAAATCAGGTGTTACAAGTACAGGGTTTTTCCTGCATATAGGATGTTTTTCTTTAAAGAGCAGCATCATTGTTGCAAAGTTCCTGATCTGGTATTTCTCCCCTGGTGTTGGATCTGCATTCTACTTACTGTCCCTCGATCAGCCACGTGCACTTGGTCTTGTACTTATAGTTTCCTGGACCGTCAGTCAGATGACCGGAGGGCCCCGTCAACCTGAAAGAAAGGAAGAGGAAAGGTAAAAGAGACTCAGGGTTACAAATGAGGTTGTTACATTGTGTATTCTTAACCAGCTAAAATCCTGGAAACTGTGTCCTCTACTCCTAGTCCAGATGTGATGTGATGAGGCAGGTATGAGATGAAACAGAGTACAACACTGAATATCACCAAGAGAATTACAGCTTTTTTGCAAGAATGTTTAACATAAGTGCAGGGTTTACCCTACCATAATAAGACTTAATAAGACCGTTTTGGGAACCACCTTAGCCGAATGAATATGAAATCCATGTGTGCTTTAAAACTAATAAAGTGACTTCTCCCAGATCGAATGTTTGTAGTTGGTCCCCTGTGGACTTGTTTAGAACGTTCTGTCTTTAAGCATTTTTAGTGTTATTTACGTATTATCTGCTCTAGCTTTCCAACCTTTTAGACACCGATATGGAAATAATAATGGTCCAAGATGATGTGAAATATCACCTTTTTTTATTGAAAATGTAACATTTTCTTGAGGGAGGACCCCTAACTTCCGCCAAATGTGTGCACTTAAGTCCTCCACAAACCTTGGGAAAACACTGGTGTGTACTGAGAAGTATATACATGTCACAACAAAAAGCAGGACAACACAGCTTTACATTTTTTAACATGTAAATGTTTGGTGTTTTTTTTTTATAATGCTAGCAACACGGCTTGGAAAGGTAGGTCGTTCAGCTGGTCCACCATTATGGTCCAGACTATTAGATGGATTGCCATGAAATTTGGTTCAGACATTCATGTCAGGATGACTTATTGTCACTTTGGTGATTCCCTGACTTTTCTCTTAGCATCATCATCATCATCATCATGTCAATATTTCAATTAGTCCAAAACTTTGGTTGATGACTAAACATTGCCAAAAAAAACTCCTGGCATTCCCATCAACTTCAGCTGTACTTTGTGGTTAGTGCTAAGGCAAGGCAAGGCAGCTTTATTTGTATAGCACTTTTCAGCAACAGGGCAATTCAAAGTGCTTTACATGAAGACAATCAAAATACAAGAATAAAAGTTACAGTGCAGTATAAGAAATGAAACATTAAAGAGCAGTTAAAAACAGTTAAAAATATAAAAGCAGATAAAATAAGCAACGAAAGTATAAGAAATAAATTGTTAGCATATTGATGTTAGCATTTGCGTGCCTAATTAAAGCCTCAGAAGCATGGCTTGATCCTGTTACTTCATAAGTTATTAAACTGATGAATCAATTTAGTACGGAGGTGATAAGTGGGTCAACACAGACAGTGAGTCAGGCTTTTTCTATGATTAGCTTCTTAAAAGTGAGCAATGCTGTTTTTTATCATTTGTAACTTCCATATATTTGGGTTGTGGTCAGACAAAGCTTTTTTTTTTTCATGACTTGTTATTAGACGTATAAATGTTTTCATGAAAATAAAATACACAGTTTAAAAAGGTATACACCAGCAGCCCTACCCATGTCATTTATGACTCCAGCTCCAGCATGTTGGCTAAAGTCCATTTAATAAACTTTTGCAATACTGCGGTCTAGCATTTATGTTTTATGTCACTATCTGAAGCTTAAAATACTGAATAAACTATTCAGCTTGCAGTTATAATTTCTCAGATTGTTCTGAAGTGACAACATAGAAATGATTACACACAACGTTGTTACGCAAGGGCCAGTCAGCAGAGCTGCGACAGGGCAAGTAAACACTAACTTCAGCCACTTTGGTTTTTTAGTTTATGCAGCTCCTTGGTGGTTGAGCAAGCAGCAAATAGGGCGGCTACGGGGCTGAGAATGATTAAACCTCACAGCAAATTATTATTTGGAGGCCGACACCACGACGGACAGCGGCAAACAGTGTAATAGCACAGTACGGCGCCCGGGCCTCTGTTATTGCCTGATCAATTCCAACTTGATGACACAGCAGCAGAGGGGAGCTGGATTACACAGGGAACACTTATGTGTAGTCAGAGATTGTATCATTACTGATGTAGGTCTCAGGCTAACACACCCAGTCACAGTCTTGTTCCAAAACAGTCTCTCAGCACTGCAAGTCAGCAGAGAACACACTCCTCCCTGTGTTCAGCTACAGGAGCCGGTGAAAGATCTCTGCACCACCATGAAAACAACAACAACCTAAACCTCAACCCTTGTGTTGTCTCTTTTCAAAGTTTCTTTATCGGGAATACGTATGTGCTGCCATTCAAAATAATAAAATAGTTTCAAAACAGTATCCTAAACAATTAAAAGGTGCTCTAAGCGATGTCACATGTTTTTTAGGCAACAACATTTTTTGTCACATACAGCAAACATCTCCTCACTATCTGCTAGCTGCCTGTCCCCTGAACACTGTAAAAAAACAAGGTCTCTGTAGACAGTCCAGGCTCCACAAACAGCAACAAAAACAAACTGCACCAACCTGCACCACCAAATAGGGATGCACCGATCCACATTTTTTTACTTCCGATCCGATCCCGATACCTGAATTTGGATATCGGCCGATACCGATACTATTCCGATACCAGAGCTGTTTGCTTTAATATTATTATTATCATTATTGTTGATTTTATATGATGCTGAAATAAAGTCCTCTCAACGGGCAAGTATGATATGGACGTACGTATGCATGTATGTCCCAAAAGGCAACTTGAGGTAAGTATAAGGTCAGAAAAGGAAGTCAGAAAAACAGGAAAAATCTCATTCTGAAAACAGATATGCAACTGTAAGGGTTTCAAATTGATTGTCATGTCAATATTTATTACATTCCCAAAATGTCAAATACTTGAGTCTTGAAATATAAGAAAAGTGCAAGTGTAAAAATCTCTCTCTCACACACACACACACACACACACACACACACACACACACACACACACACACACACACACACACACACAATCAATAAAACAGTGTGTGAACAGCGCAAATCAAGCACACTGGCTCTTGTAGCATCAACAAATCAACGTTTTAAAATGTCAAATATCTGAAATATAAAGTCCTGTTTTGTTTTTGCATGTTGCTGTCTTGCTCTGCTGTGTTTCCAGTGTTAAGTATTTCCAAACAGCGGACACACAGGATAGCATCGAGCTAGCCACAATGCTGCTCATGCTACTAACCTGCTAGCTGGCTGCAAACTGCGGAATGGACTTCCTGAGCGGGGGCGTGTCTCATCACTCTGTGTCTCATTGAGCCGCGCCTCCGTTCAGGAAATGTAGCTACTCCACAGTTTGCAGCCAACCAGCAGACCAGCCAGCAGGAATCACTTTTGGAGCAATTTCAGCAGACAACGTTAAAGTGCAGACATGGCTCGTGGTATCGGAAATCTCCGCAGGTTGGATCGGGAAAATCCGATACCCGAATTTCGCTGGTATCGGTCCCGATACCGATACTGGATCGGATCGGCCCCATCCCTACCACCAAACATAACAAGCAGTCTTCCAGCCAATAACCGACACGAAGGATTTGGGGGTGGGGGTTGGGGGGGGTTAGTGCGCAGAAGGGAGGGGGAGGGGCGAGCTAGCCTCCGTTTTGTTTGACAATACTTCGAACGTCAACAGGAAGTGACATCACCCAACATCGCTTAGAGCACCTTTAATCGCAATTTTATCGAAATTGCAACATGAACTAGTGCAATATCCTAATCGCAGAGGGGCGTAATATTTGTTAAAGGCAAAATATGTGTCAAACCGTTCTGAATGAAGTATTGTGGTGCTGCAGAGACCTATCCTACAGACTACAGAAAACATCTTTGTTTGGTACAGACCCTCGCAAAAATCACACTATAATCATTTTAATTTCTTAAGATTTAATATTAGTCAATGAAAATGAGAATAATGATACAAACATGATCATTCACTTCAATATCGTGAATCGTATTGCAATCGCAATATCAGTCAAAATAATTGCAATTATATATTTTCCTCATATCGTGCAGCCCTAATCCTGACTAAACATTGACACATACCAGTCTGTGCTAATCCATCAACATATATTTATCAGATCTTCATTATATTGAAAATAATTCATAATTGCTGCTTATTTTACAAAAAGATTAGGTATAATTTTATGTACAGTAACTGAGGTTTATTGAACATAAATTCCACAAATAAGTGTAAAACTAGTGGTAATGAGTTGGAATAAAGTTGTCTAGAAGGTGTCAAATAGAATTGGGTGATAACTTAAACAGACCGGAGCAATTTTGTTGGAGGACAACAAGTGCATGGTCCACGGGAAGACAACACAAGAGTTAATCAATAAGCTTGAGTAGGGCCATGCATTTAATCACATTTTGATCGCGATTTCAATTCCCAACAATCACAAAAACAATGTAATCGTTGCAAGTAAACTCTTATTTTGTCTTGTGTTCTCCTGAATGAACTAAAAAAAAGGTTCAAATGGGAAAAGTATTAGGGGTAATGTCATAGTTGGTGTTTTCACTGTTGATTTGTCTGATTCACTGCTTTTAAGTTTCAATAAATGCAACATCTTTCCAAAAGTCAATGAGTAATTGTGTTAAATAATCTTGACTTCAATATTGGCCAAAATATTGTGATTTTTTTTTTCTTCATAATCGAGCCACCCTAAGCTCAATTGCTCCACATTTTGACTAATACTGTATTAATTTGTCTTGACTTAATGTGGATGAATTCAGAAGTGTTTTATATTAACATCATTCCACTTCATGTTATTCTTTCACAACTTCAGCACAAAATTGATAACATAACATACTCTGAACATTCTGGGATGGAACCCTGTTGTGTGTTGCATAGCGCTTTTGATTGCATCCAGGCAACATGTGTGCTGAGGATTAGGGCCACATTTGAAAAAAATGGATTTGAGTTCTGAGTTTAAAGTCAGAATTCTGACTTCATTCTCAAAATTCTGACTCTTTTTTTTAAAGTCTAAAAAGAAAATTATAAAAAAGAAGAAAAAAAAGTCAGAATTCTGACTTTACTCTCAGAATTCTGACTTTATTTTCAGAATTCTGACTTTAAACTCAATACTTTTTTTTTCACGTGGCCCTAATCCTCTTCCATAGTGCTGCGACTCCTTGTTATTGAAAACTTTAGCCTGCAACCATAGCTGCAGACGTGCAGGCCAATAGGCCCAGCTGTGTGGGCTGGGAGGCTCCAAGTCCAAGGCCAAGGGTGTTGTCAAGTTACGACAACTTTACAGGCCAAACATATGACTCTATATTGCAACAATGCTCTTCTGCTATCTCTGCAATAGATGGACTTAGGGTCACTGTTTCAGCAAATAGAAGAGTTTAACCACCAAATAGAATGAATGTCTACACTAGAAAATGGGGAAAGTACCTGAGCTTTCTGGAGGGCTGCCAAGAAGCCATGTATTGTGGAGGGATGTATACAATCTGCTTGCAGCTTTGTCACATACACAGGGTTTTTCCCTGCCACTGTGCATTAAGGTGCAGCACCCGAGCCATTTTGGCCAGCACCTAAGCATAATGAATGTATCTTAAAGACGTCTGCTCTAGCTTTTCCAACGTTTTAGGCACAGATATGGAGATAACAATTGTCCAAAATGATGTGAAAAAGAGAAGCAAAACTACCGACTACAAAGAGACGGCAAATGACGACAGAGACCCCAAACAACCCCAAAGAAAACAAAAATGACCTAAAAGAGACACAACACTACCACAAAGAGACAAAATCCCACAAAGAGACACAAAATGTACGGGGGAAATAGCATTTCTTTATTTAAAAAAACGTCACATTTTCTTGGGGAAAGGACGCTTAAACCTCCCACACAATACGCACACTTAAGTCTTTCACAAAGCTAGGGAAAACACTGCATACATATGTGTTATTTGGTCTACAGCGGTTTATTTTGTTAATATTTTATTGTATTGCGTTGAGTAATTATGGCCGTGAATTGTTCTTTAAATAAGTGGTGATGACGAATGGGGGTGTTCTGCGGGTGGGGATGTTCTAAGTTGTGTGATTTGTATGCCGTTTTAAAAACTAAAAATTGTTAATCATAAAAAAAACAATTCATGTAAAAAGTTTTTCTTAGTCTGACGTTGACAACCGCACACACGAGGCTTTGCGGAATATTGACGGCTCACCGTTTGTGTTTTATTAGCGTAGTTTCACGCAGCTCTTTCCTCGTGGCAGGTCTCAGCAGTTAGCCAACAAGCACACCGACACTGGAATGACACATCTCTCAGTGCTGATACAGCCTGGGCCTGCAGGGACTCCCAGCTCGCAGACAAACAGAGCTGCCTCAGAGGGCCAAAGGCTCCCGACTCTCCTGAACCCAACACGCCACCACTCTCAAGCCCAGAACTCAAACTGCTGCAAGGTTAGTGCTGTCTTAGTGGTACTGAACAGACTGTGCTACTACCACTACTACAACTGGGGTACAAATATCCATCTGAAACCCAAAGACAGACAATCCAAAAATAGTCTCTCAGGTTCAGTTCTCCCAAATCACACACATATGTGGACCCCAGCAAGAGTAGTTATTGCTTAACTAACAACAAATGGTGATTCAAACAGCCCAACGACTATTCAAAAAAAAAAAGAAGAAAAAAAAAAAAACTAACCCAGTGCTTTCCCTAGGTTTATGGAAGAATTTGGTGCACATATTTTGCAGGTGGGGTTAGGGGTTCCGCCCTCAAGCAAATGTTACGTTTTTAAAAGAGAAATGCAATTTCACATCATTCTAGACCATTATTATTACCATATCTGTGTTTAAAAGTTAAAAGCTAGAGCAGTTAATAATAGGTAACACTCAAAAAGCTTAAAGACTAAACTTCCTCAAGAAGTCTACTAAGGACCAACTACAATCATTCTAAGAAAAGATCTGAGAAAAATAATTTAGTTACATGCATTTAGCCTAGGTGGTGCCCAAAACGTCTTGGGTGCTGCGACTCAGCCTTATAATTGTAGGGAAAACCCTGTAATCTTACCAGTCATATAGTGCAAATCCCCACCTGAAACTTTTGCTGCCAACCCAATGCAATGAAGGTAAAGGAGGTAAGGGATGTCTTTGTGGCACTCAAGACCTAGACACATGAGATTTGAAAGACTACTTAGCTATGTCAGCAGGGCTCTAGAGTGCGACCAAAATTTGTAAGGGCGCAACAAAAATCTTCCTAGGTTGCACCGGTGCACCTACCGTCCTTGGATCCGCTGCCTCTCCATGAACGAAGCGTTTGTTCTCCTTTGACGGAACTCACACTCATGGTTGGATCATATCGTGGTCTAAACCAATCAGAGACAGAGATGGGGCAGGTCTTTGCCTCTAATTGGCTGTGGTCCTGATATTCCTGTAGGCCTACACTGCTCCGTGTTGTGTGATTGAAATTGCGACCTGAGCACCAGAGAATCAGTTACGGCAATCGGCATCAGCAAAATAAACCAAGAAAACAGACAATGAAAAAAAATAGACGACGAATAGATGGCATCCAACTCAGAGACGGAGGTAAAGGCTACCAAGCCTGAGCTAAAGGCTACATTTCGTAAAGACTGGTTAGACCAGTTTCCCTGGTCAAGGTTTAATAAGAAAAATGTGGGTGCATCTAAATTTTGTGCTGGTGCATCTAAATAAAAAAAGTTAGGCGCACCAGTGCAACCAAGGCTAAACGTTAGTCAGGAGCCCTGGTCAGGATCATCTACAGACCTCGATGAGGTTTATAGGACTCTTTCCTCAGAAGAAAAAAAGTTGTTGACAATGACACCTGTGTATTATCAGAGTAGTGTGGCGTGATTTCCTGGAAAGACAAGTTGCTGCCGAGTGTAATAATAAAATAAATATAATAAATCTCATTCCATAAAGTGCGTTTTTAAATGCAGAAGTCTCAGCACCTGTTGACATGTTGTCCCTGGCAGAAATATTTACAACCATGAGGCCATAAAAAGAATGACGACGGCACTCTTCATGCTTTCACGTTGAAGCATATAAAGGGCACTTTAAGGAAAGCAATCTGTACCGGAAACATCTTTGGGACCCAAATGAGAACTGTACTAGAAAAAAGCAGTGCACATTCACTCATGGGGCGGCTGTGGCTCAGTGATAGAGGGGACGACTGCCAATTGGAAGGTTGGTGGTTCGATCCCTGCAGTCCCATGTCGAAGTGTCCTTGGGCAAGACACTGAATCCCGAGTTGCCCCCGATGCTGCACACTCGGAGTGTAAATGTGTGTGAGTGTTTATCTGATGAGCAGGTGGCACCTTGTGTGGCAGCCTCGGCCACAGTGTGTGAATGTGTGTGAATGGTTCCTGTACTATGTAAAAGAGTTTTGAGTAGTCGTTAAGACTAGACAAGCACTATATAAATACAGTCCATTTACAACCAACCAAAAGGCAACCATTTCAACCTATTGATTATTTAAAGCATATAAAATACATGTTTTTGCTGCAAGACAGCTTTATTTTCGAGTTGTAAATTAAATGTGACAAATTTCCTTGAACTAGGTCAATAAATCTGAAACCATAAGGTCAGTGGCACTGTAAAGTTAAGTGTGGTTGGTAGTTAATGAGCTAACACATGTTAAACATTAATACGGTCGTGTGATCTTTGTGCAGCACTGCAGCCTAAAATTAGAAAAAAAACTGTCCATTTCTGTGATAATGTCCTACTATACTTTTAAAACAGTTATTTTAAAGCAACACTATGTAACTTTTGGCTGCAGCTGTAGTTCCAATGAAACAACCTGTAGTGGGCCTGAAGCGGCAGGTAGCGCGAGCTGTAGTTCGGCGGCGCTAATCTGTATTGTCGGCCAAAAATAATAAACCGGCAGCTGATTGGACGAACGCGTCACGTGGGTCTGGTTGCTGCATCCGGATTTTGGATTTTTCAAACAACCATTAATGGCTACTCGTTCAGAATACGAGCTCGTATTTTACTAAAATAGTTCACCGAAAAATGTTCCTGAAAACATTTTAAGCAAGAAATAGGCCACGCAGTTGCTGAATCTGTCTTCATTTCAGATCGACAAAGGTCAGTTTAAAAGATTTTCGTCAGATTTTGAGAGACTCTAGTCACGGCCATTCGGCTCCCTGTTTCCGGGTTAGCACTCTACCAATCAGATTGGTCATTTGAGCCCTCCCTACTATGCACTACAAATCGGCAAAAATGAAGGCCGATGGCCCTTCCAACGGACGACGGCACGGAACACACCGCACAGACTCGAGTCACTGACCTTGCCAGACTGTTCAACGGCCAATTTTCGGTTTGGTCTGTAGTGGGCTTTAAACAGAAGACATCCAAACCATCCTGAGATAAAGAAAAGAAGAAGCCAGCAGGTGACAGTACTTCCTGTTATTAGACCCACATTGATACAAGCAGAGCCTTACATTAACCGTGACCTCCAACAATGGCTCTTTCTCATGCAAACGGTATCCCTGCAGCCAAGCGGTCTGCAAATGGCAAAGTGGCGCAACATGAGATCAGAGCAAACACGATTTCTCATTCAAAAGGCGAAAACAGTCGTATTCGGTGACACAGACTGGAGGGGGAAAGAGCATGATCAGACAGAGAGTAAATGCTACAGAGCCAAAAGGCTTTTCCCCTAAGGCTGTCTGAGCAGACATGCAAAAGCTGCTGATATGAGATTTTAAATCTATAAGGGAATATTTTAAGGGGAATAGAGAGGTGAACATAATTTCACATGATTTTGCACACGTGGGCAGAAAGAAACCTACTTTAATATTAAAATGATTTCTAAAAGGGATACCGTGATTTTTTTATTTTTTATGAACCAACAATAAATATGCTATCCTCCCTTGTTAATGTTGCCGTGCCAGAACATTCAAGAGATACATAAGATGATATAAAGTTACTCAGCAGCAGCCACGGAGGAAGAGAGCTGTGAATCAAACTGGCTGCCAACAAATCCACAAAGGCTTTGAGCCCAAAACATGCTTATGAAGCTAATTGTAAATTAAAATGCATCCCATGTCCACAGAGGCCCTGCAGATTCACCCCATCTGCACAAACAAAATGATGTCCTTTGATATTCAGCACCATACTGAGTCCAGTTTACTGACACCACCTTAAAAGATTTCAAAATTAAGATTCAGATTATGAAATAGTTAGTTTCGCAATGCCAGACCTTCCTGCACGGCACTGCTGAGGAGGGTCTGGCTAGTCCACACAGCATTCCGGGATGGGAGAAAAACAGGCTCTGGTTTATTGGCACTTCTTTAAACCAATCACAATCATCATGGGTGGCGCTAAGCGCCGGACGGAGCCACGGTGCCGCTGCTAAATAGCCTCGGGAAGGAACTTGTTTTGGTGGAACATGTGTACGTTCAAAAGTTGTTTTAATCGTGCAACAGAAAACTCAGATTGGACAGATAGTCTAGCTAGCTGTCTGGATTTACCCTGCAGAGATCTGAGGAGCAGTTAACCATAGTCCTCAGAAATCCACCAGAGTTTAGAACGCCATCACAAAGAAAGCGGAGGGTGAGGGACATCCGGCCGAAAAGAGTGACATCCGGCGGAATTTCCAGGGGCAAAAGAGCAATCCCGGAAGTGGAACGTCGTTGATATTGACTATGAAATAGTTAACTCACTGGCATCTCGGCCACGATGTACTGTATGTGCAGTTGTAGGCAAATCCATCCAGTACCTGCCTGTTGTTCCTAAACTCCACGTGTGACTCTGTGAAGCATTGGAACGGGATGTAGCACATTGCTGAAAACAGAATAAATCAGTAGTACAGCAGAGCATTAGTCTCTGCAGAGGGCAGGCCGGCTTGTCGCTCAGCATATATGTAGCAGCCTTTTGCGATGCGTTTATTGCGCCAGTTGACAAAAAAACACATATTGTGCAGCCCTAGTGTGGATGATGGGGTTTATTTCACAACCTCATCCGAACACTTCAAAAGACATATTCATGCACCATGATATACAATTAAGATGAGCAGGAAATTCAGTGACGTCACTAGTTGGCACAGAGTTCCACATTGATTGCATTAGAAATTGGGGGAGTCGGGGCTGGTGCCAGGACATGACCATGCGTTGGAAGCTTACACTGGCTCTAAGTGGCAGAGACAAGGCTTTAATTCACCACCCGTCCCACTGCAAAATAAAACTGGCTCATAAATGTGATCCAACTCAAAACAAATTGATCTCAGCATGTCATACTAATAAAAAAAAGTACAGTTGCGTGTCTTTGGGACTCTTTGTGCAAAGAAGTACAAAGCTGCCCTTTATAGCCCTAATCTGATCAGAGCGTGAATATCGGTTACAGTTCAGCCTGATGGCAACACTCATCAACATTACGAGCAACACTTATGGCTAAGCGACAGTAAACCAGACTAAAGTGTCTTTTCACGTACAGAAATGCCGTTTCACTGTTTTGGGCTTTCAGAGAACAACATAGGCCAGTAGACAGTGCAGTTCTTCTCTGATTCTACAGCAACAGGGAGGAGTTTCTCCAGACAGACTTCCAATTAACCGTTAACATGGAGATACTAGACTGATCACGGGGCTGGACTTCTGCTATGATCCAAAATGTAATCAAAAAGACGGCCATGGGCGCCTGGATAGCTCACCTGGAAGAGCGGGCGCCCATATATAGAGGTTTACTCCCCGACGCAGGGGCCGCGGGTTCGACTCCAACCTGCGGCCCTTTGCTGCGTGTCATTCCCCCTCTCTCTCCCCTTTCATGTCTTAGCTGTCCTATACAAATAAAAGGCCTAAAATGCCCAAAAATGATCTTTAAAAAAAAAAAAAAAAAAAACAGACGGCCGATGCAGCCCAAATAAATTTATCTCTAGGGGATACAGATTTTGGTCCCCAATCGATTGATATGTGCGTTGGTTTTGAGGAAATCCGTCTTTGAGATTTCTGCCTCCACCCCAGTTCAGTAGTGGGTGAATGGAACTCCATTTAGGCCGTGGCCATAAGCTGCAATGTGCCCTGGTGAAATCCAGCCAGAGACCTTTGTTGCATGTCGTTCTCCATCTCTGTCTCCCAACATTTCCTGTCATCTCTTTAATAAAGACATAAACCCACCCCCCCCCCAAAAAAAAAAAACGGACAAAAACTACAGACAACAAATAACAGCAACATCTCTTTCCAGAAACAGTATGCCATAGAAAGAAATAGTCCCTCTAAATACTGCTCACAATGAGATCTATAGATTGTCCAGATTAAGGCACACGCTGTACACACTGCAGTTAAATGTTTTTAAATGTAATTTCTCAATGCTGTGAGCACCACCCTCGCTCCTTTGGGCTGGAGGCAGAAATCTCAGGGATGGATAGATGACAAACTTGGACAACTAAAATATTGTGATTAATTTATTCATTTTCAACCATATTGCCCAAGCCCCGACAACAGAGTCCCGCGGAAAAGAGTTAAACATTTATTACACACGGATCCTCAAGTTCAAAATATCCTCAGACGAAAGAGAAAATCTAATTTGTATGCCATAGTAACAACAACAAAAAACACAGTAATCGGTTTTTGTCCCCCCCTTCTTCATGTTGATTTTGGCCCTCATGGCTAGCCGGGACTCCATCTTGGCAGAGCCCTGCCACAGAAGGCTGCTTTTACCAGCATTCAGCCAGCCTTGTATGGTAGCATTGTCTGTATGCAAAACACGGCCTCAGACCACAGGCTCGCCGCAAAAAATCTATCGGCCCCTTTGACCGCATTAACAAAACAACACAACTCTGATTCCAGGCAAATCTGGCATCACAGAACAGAAAGTTGACCACTTCCATTTAATAACCCCCCGCTAAACATTATACCGTCAGTGTGCCCTGCTGTGTTATTAGTGAAGTTCAGGGTCAGACTATCACTCCTCCAGCAGACAAGCAGTAGCACAACCTGTCTGAAAGCACCGACAGAGGAGAAGACTGGGAAGACTTTCGCACGTTCCTTTCTACACAACAGAGTTTTAGAACGGAAACGGCAGACAATTAAATGCTGTTCTGCTGCTTTTAAAAGGTAGTTGGAAGAGAAGGCAAACTTAAAAGCCACTGAAACAAAACAATGTCCAACTTTAATAATTCCCATAGAGACTTTTATCCTTGTTCAACTAACTCAAACTTTAAGGGCCAGTAACTTGGCCAGTTAGTGCAGCAGTAGGCGTATACATCGTACTTGTATATAGGGCTGTGCAGTGTTTTCTTATTGTTAAGTTAACAAAATGTTCCACAGCCTACGGCAACTCTAAATTGCTTTTTCTTTGTCTGACTAACAGTCCATACAGGCGAGGATATTTCATTTACAGTGGTATAAAACAGAATAAAGCCACACATCCTCACATTTGAGAAGCAGAAACCAGAGAATGTTTGCCTGAAAGATTAATCCATCACCAAAATTGTTGTTGAATGTTGTCGGTTTTTGTTTTTTTTACTCAACTAAAGAATGAATTAACTAATCCAATAGTTCCCAAGCTTCGTCCGTTTCATCCAAAATCCGTCCATCTTTACATTCATTAGGCAGACTTTACTTTAGTACAAACCAATTTTAAGTTTTTCCTACACACACACACACACACACACACACACACGCACGGTTCTCGCACAAGGACACTTAGACATGTAGAAAAAGGAAAAGTCAGGATCAAACCACCAACCCTACAATTAATGGCCAAACCTATCTACACCCAGCTCTACCATCTGAGCTACAGGGAGCAACCATTTTAACAATCAAATCAAATAAAAATGACTAAAAAGGGGCAGGTTTCCAGCTTGTCCAATTCATGCTAACAACTGAGCCGTCATGTTAGTCAGGATGCAGCTGGGGGCCAGTGATGAGTTCCCACAGTGAGAGACTGTTTCAATAAATACTTGAGTGCAACAGCCTCCCGGATTTTTATCACACAACCAAGAGAGCACTCAACCCTGGCCGCTGTGAAACGTTAGAGGCTCAGCAGTCATTCAGACTCCATTTCAACTGTTCAGATATGCTCAGCAATCAGCTGTGCTAATGTGCAAATACTTCCTGCTTCCCTTTCCTTGACCATCACCGATTTCCAGAGGATGCATAACACCAACACCACAGGCCCCCTACCAGCTCTGCTTTACGACCTGGCAGGCTGGAACTATGCTGAGACAGCATGACAGAGAATATCAAATTAAAAAAAAGGGGAGGTAAAATGCCCTAGATCTATTTCTCCAAACATTTATCCAAGGCTTGGCAATAGGGCACACCCTGATGGGACACATTTTAGCTGCACAGACATGCTAGCTCATCACAATGTTGGAACAAGATCAGCTTGCTAACAACCAAAAAAAGAAAGAAAGAAAGCAGAAGTATAACATTTCAGTTTGAGCTAAAACTGGAACATGAATTTGGGGGGAAAAAAGAGTTGTTTTTCTAATGAAATGCTTGTTTATGTTATCTTGATAGGATAGGCAAAAGGGTAGAATCCTATAAGCAACCAAACCAAAAGTACTGAGTTTTGTCTAAATGAAGCTGCCCTCAAGTGCTGCAGACAATTTTCCTCACCAGAGCATCACTAATGGAAACTGACACTTTAATGGATTGTCTGAGTATTCTCAGTAATTGACGTTTGACACCTTTCAATTGTATACTGCGCTGGCCATTACACAGTGTGTAGTGTCACTGTCCTTTGTCTAAATTAGGGTGAGGGCCTACACAGAAGGCTAACATAGATGTGTGCAGGAAGGGGGCGAGAGAGAAAATGGATTTGTTCTTGGTTTTATCAAGTGGTCACTTTCCTCCCACCTCTCAGATGTTTCCACGAGTCCAACCAACAGCACTAAGGCAGACAGCTCTAGGGCTGGGTACCGAATTCAATACTTTCAGGGCAACGACCGAATTGGCTCTAAAGAATCAATCTCAATACCCAATTTCAATACCCAAGGAGTAAATCTGATCAGCGTCAGTGAGCCAATAAGCATGCAGCATGCTTCTACTACGATCTCATAATGTTTGTGACTGGTTGTTTAACGTTATGTCAAAAATCAATTTTACGCACAGACGGGGCTCACGTAGTAGGCGCTGAAAAATAAATAAAAAGATTTGCGGTGCAATGTGTTATGTTGGAATTTCAGCTCAGCTGTAAAAAGGCAGAGTGCTTCCTTCTGTGTCCATGTATATATTCCATGCTTTGACCCCGAGCTGCTGTTGTCCTTTTTAGTGGAACACCATCCAGTCACTTGCTCTGTTTCAAAGAGTCCAGTAAAGATGGACAACACAACACAGTTTTGATAAAGGTTTTTTTTTTTTGGTATTGGTAAAAACGCATTCTCTGGTTGCAGCTTTTCAAAAGTGGGGATTTTGCTGCCTTTGTCTGTTTTATTTTAATTTTAAATTGAACCATTGGTTTTTAAGGCTGTCGGTTGGGCAAAGCAATCAGAGGACCTCTTCTTGCTCTCTGGGAAATTGCATTGGGAAATACAAATTATTTCTGACATTTTATTACCAAAACATTGTGAGTTTAAGAATAACACAATCCTTAATTCCCAGTCTTACTATGGTATTTTTCATATTTGTTCATTGACCAACCAACCACAAGCAGCACCTTCGAGTTCAGTGATGTAATGTGTACAAACACGGGGTCCTGTCAGGTTTGGTCATGATGAAACACGTCTGGGTGACTGAATGACAACATGGTGCCACTAACTTAAAGGTACCTTTAAAAGGCATTGAAGCTCAAAATTGGTCAACTGAAGGCCACATATACCTTATCATAAGCATTCAAATGACATACTTGACAAACATGTAACGTTAGCTACTTCATTTGAACCAGAACAACTGTAGTAGAAGTAGTAGTAGTAGTAATTTGTTGTTGTTGTAGTAGTAGTGGTCTTTCAAAGCCTCAGGTGTGCTCGGCATATCTTGACTAGCTAGCATTCTGGCCTCTAAACTAGCAAACATTTGGCACAAAGCAAAGCAGACGTATACCACATAGGCTACTGTACACTAGCTACCTCTCCCAGTAATAAAAGCACCTTTATTCTGCCCGTGTGCTCACTGTACCTGAATCGCCCTCCGCAGTGCTGGCATTGGTCCCCAACCCAGCCGGGGAAGCACACACAGTTGCCAGTAGCGGTGTTGCACTGCCCGTTCATACAAGGTTTGTCGCATTCCTTCGCCTCGGTGATGCCAGGCAGCCCGGTGAGCAGCCCGATAACCGAGAGCAGTAGCGCGGTTGTCAGCATCAGCAGGCTCCGGCCCCGGCCAGAGCTCGAGCAGGCCCGCCGCGTCGCCCCGTACATTCTGTCAAAAAAGATGGCTGCTTAAAGGCAGGCGCTCCGCCGCTTTGGGAATAGCGACTCAGTGAGCTGCCGGTTGGTGTGGTTCCGTTTATCCGACCGTAGGTACGGTTTCCAGGCGGGAACTGTAGTGTCTTCGTTGAGGCTGGTCTTCGCTGGTTACTTGGTTTACATCTTTCCAGTGGTTCCGTTTCCCAGCGTTGCACCAAGCCGCATATTGACATCCAGAAGTGACGTTATGGTAACGGAAATGCGCAACCGATGGGGAGGCGGGGGGGGGGGGACTTTAAACTTTTATTTTGAAAAACACCCCCCATAATATTTTCTCATAAATGGTTTCTTTTATCATTCTGTAAAAACATGATATATAGGGACTTTGTGTCCATATTCTTATATAAGAACTGGCTCATTGCTATCTTATTTATTAAGAGAAAAAAAGAATCTCCCAGGAATCTTTGAAATGTCACATATAGGCCTATTTGTGTAGCACACATGGGTTGTTGTTGTGTTCAATGCTAACAAAATAATTGCTAAAAGTTCAAAAATAACTTCAACTGAATAGTAACTCAAGGTCCACTTACTAGCTTTTATTCTCAGAGCTTTTAACCACATCTTCTCGCTGTCTTCATCAGCGAAAATGACAAGTGAGCAACATTAAGCAACTTAATGGATAAGTTGTCAACTAAATGAGCGTAGGCTATGCTGTTGGACATGTCATACACATACACACATGTGTATGTGTGTATGTGTGTGTGTGTGTGTGTGTGTGTGTGTGTGTGTGTGTGTGTGTGTGTGTGTGTGTGTGCGTGCGCATGTTTGGCAGAAATTGTTGCTATGGTGATTTCCGCAGTGAGGGAGTAGAGGAGGGAGGGGGAGACAGTATCTTAAACATGTCCATTTAATGATAATTATCCCTCTTTCGTATTGTTCGTATTGTAGGCTAATTAAAAAAAACGTGAGTTCCAAACGGCAAAATATTATTATCACCAGAGAGAAAACAGTCTGGCGAACTGGCGTTTTTATGTTTGTGGTGTCAAATATATGCGACACAGCAGGTAGCCTAATAAAAAGGGAACTGTTTGCCTCCTTGCAGATATTAATTTCATTGTTTCTATCGGCAGTTGATATGAACAGGGCCAAAAGTCCGGTCCATGGTTACATGTCTGCGATCGGCACACATTTCCCAAAAATGTAGGGAATGTTGTTTTCTAATAATGTAGGCTAGGCCTACTTAGGGAGGCAAACAGACTTTCACATGAGGCACAGTGAGCTGTCCACCAACTGCCACACTTCCTCCTGTATTAAATCATTCCAGAAATACCAGGAGAACAGAAACAGGCCCTTTTCGGACAGCTACTGTACTCACATTTCTTACAAAAAAAACACCATTCTTGCACAGGATGATCAGCAGAGTGATATCTCTCACAGGATTAAACATTAAGCGATAGGAGTTAGGTTTTTTTTTTTTTTGAGCTAGAAGCAGGACTATCTAAGGTGCACCAGAGCCTCGTCTCTTTGGGAACACCTGTCGGTGTTCAGGCCTGAAGTCAGTTATAGTCAGTCAGTTGGTCAGTTAGTCCATCATGACATCATATTAGGTGACAAATAACACCTATTCTCATTTCTTCCTCTTCCTGTGTGTGTGTGTGTGTGTGTGTGTGTGTGTGTGTGTGTGTGTGTGTGTGTGTGTGTGTGTGTGTGTGTGTGCGCGCGCGCCCGCGCAGTGAGGGAGTAGAGGAGGGACGGGTAGACTGTATGTTTGACAGGTCAAAAATGTATATTTAATGATGATTATACCTCTGAAGTTTGTTGTTTGATTCAAAGTCCCCAAAAAAATTCGAGTCCAAATAGCAAAATATTATCATCACCAGATTATAACAGGTGTAGTCCCAAAGAGGGGTTATATTACCGCGACTTTCCGAAGATTTCCCATTGAAGTCTATGGGAAATTTTGCGCCGTTTTTTGCCGATTTTGTGAAAACCGCGCGGTAAATCTCTTAAAAAAGTCAAAGCACACCATTTTCCGATCGATCATTACACACGTTTTGATACATTATGTGTTGGCAACACTGCGTGACTAGTAGCGGGACGATATGTTGTGGAAGATGAAGAAGAGCCTAATAAGTATGGGGGATAATAGTCATTAGGCACACTGAATAGGCCTAACTAGAGAATGCTGCGGTGTGAATGTTGTATGTTGAAAGGCTGACGCTACACTGGACTGCTGGCTTAAATTGTGTAAGAAGGTGAAGTATAGCCTAGGCTACTATTGAGAATAAGTGGGAATGGCTTTAATTAGTATGAATGTCATTGAAAAGTTGAATAAAACCTATAATGTTTAAAAGAAGAGGTATATAATGTTACGTTTTGAATGTTTTATCTTAAGTTTAAAAAAGAAATGCTTGAAAAAGTGAAAATGTATAATTGGTCTTTTTATAGGCTATTTATAGCACTCTTTTCAGCCAATCACAAATAGCAAATCCCAGCGCTCAAGTAAAGAATCATTTAAACCATGTTATAACCATGTTAATTCTACACATTCTAAAAAAAAATATTCAGTGTCATCTACACACAATTCCCCAAACTGCACACACAAAATGCAAAATGCCTCGCATCTTCAAAAAGTAAAATAAGTATGACGAATAAAAGTCAGCACATCGGCACACTGAATAATGTTCTTATAGGGTCTTTATAGCGACATTAGAATCCAATTATGCTCAGGTTTATTACAGTATTGCCATAATTAAGTGCTGTAGTTTTTTATTATGTTATCATTGCAAATGTGTTATTTCTTGATTCAGTGTCAGCTTCTTTTTTTCTTTTTTTTACAAAAGCACATACTTCAGATGGTTGTGTAGTTGTGTACGGTATTAGACTGCTGTGTTTCTGTGCGTTGGATAAACACAGCTTGACATGGATATATATTACATATACATATGTATACCTACATGATGCATAGTACAGGTGCTTAAAGAAACACACCTCTATTCTTATGCAAGTCTTAACTTTGGTGGTTGTTTGCCTAATGATGCTGAGGTGACATATGAATGACCCAAGTGCCCAACACCAACCCACAGACTGCACACCAAGGACACAAAACTGTACAAATGGTATAGAACGGTTTATTAAATTTAGACTTGTAAGAAGTCATCATATTCCAACGCGCTCCATCGCTTGAAGTGCATTCATAATAACACCAACCCAAAAAGGATTGATCCCGGCATCAACACATAAATAAAGCAAATAAACATATTTACAATTCAAAATGGACAGAGAATGGGATTTTGTGCAGAAAAACAGGCAACTACACATCCAGACAGAGGCATTGGAGATTGACAGGGGGAGGGGGGAGGGGGGGGAGAGAGCCTCTGATAAAACCCTATTGTCAATAATGTGTTTGTTTTTTTAATGCTTAACGGTATAAAGCTGACAAGCTATTTACTGTAGGTGATTTAGGTTTTGAAAGTTGCCTTCTTTTCTTTTTTATAAATCCTCCACAAACAAGTCTTTAAATCACAATTTGAATTTGACTTTCTATGAAATGGATGACAAAAACAAAAAAATACAAAATCCTTTCAGCTACTTTTGTGGGAGAGAAGGATTTATCCTGGATCCATTATTGAATTCCTTTGAAATATCAAACATTAGTTCTACAAAAGGTGTCACATCGTCAACACTTAAGTAACAGTACCTACATACTGTCGGTGACAAAGCTTTTGTCTGAATTTGCAGCACGAGTCCCCCCCCCCCCCCCCCCCCAACTTGAGGATATGCCGTTATGGAACTAAACCAGTTTCCACCCTCATCATAGTGGCAGTACAGTCGGTTTTAAACTCTGAAGAGAGAACTGATCATTTTACAACAAGAGTGACTCATCTGCAGTGGGCTGAGTGGACGAACATCAGTTTGACTTCCTGCATCAGACAAAGTCAAGACTTTACAGTAATCAAAAAAACCTGCAGAATAATCAAAAACTGCCCTTATTAAATAAGAAAAAGGAAGAGAAGAGAAGATCCTTAGAAAAGTACAATCATTGAAAGCACATTACAATTAGCAGTTTGTGTGTGTGATATTACAAACGGGTCATGACTCCTGCAGCACTTCTTATGTACATAAAACATGACCAACATCAGGTCCGGGTCCCCAGCACACAATGCAGAGGGGATAAAACAGTATCATCTTCTTGACTAAATGCTATTTGTCCCCATCATGGGAGGGCTGCACACCTCAGTATGCTTCCCCGGGAACACCAGCTGGACGGGGTTGGAGCACAGTAGCACAATTCCTAAAAACTGTGAGGTGAGTTATCAGGTTACAGATAAAGTACACTTAACTGACTTTCAAATGGCACTCTGGTCCTGCAGGTTCTACTCTGGTGCTCAAAGCGGGGCAAACCCCTTCCACTTGGTACCCCGCACATGTGGAAACAAACACTGAGAATCCTTTCAAACGGCTAGAGCAAGAGGTGACCACCATCATTCTGTCTCTGGAGGTCACACTGTAACATTCAGCTATCCATTAATGGCAGAGATCGTCGCCTCTTTGTTCTCTCGCCCACAGTATATCACACTATCTTACAGTCGCCTCATGAAAAAAAAAGCCATTTACAAGCAATGGCGCCTTACAATATGTACAGGATTGATCAAACATATCTTCTGAATTAAAGAAAAAAAAGATATAAAACAGATTTTCTCCCTTCAGTTATATACACAGAGTAAAAGGGGGGGCAGGGGGGGGGGGTGTTGGAAAATGATTGAAGCACCTCAGAGTCATTGTGTACATTTGCACACAGAAAAACTGCTTCCAGGTACTGGCTTTAAGATAACAAACTCACACTCGCCCCTTCACTTTCCTGTCGGGTACATGCAGAAAAAGACAGGAGCCAGAGACTCCGCATTCATTCAGAGGAGGCCGTGGGCCCCTTTCTAAAGGCAAATCATAGCTGATCCGGATTCATAACTCTTCTCTACGCAATTCATCACCTTCTCTCATATAAAAAAAAAAAAAAAAACACATAGGAAGAAAAGATGGTCTTTTTTGGTCTCCCAAATCAGGCATATTGGGTGTCAGAACACCCGTTAGTGCTCGTACCAGCGATCAGTACTAATCACTAGTAGTTAGGATGATCAAGCATCAAAGGCCCCTTTGGAGTGTCCTCTTGGTCTTGATACCTGAGGTGTAGCGTGGGTGAGTGAACACTGGCTGAATGTTGGGAGCAAGCAGCGTGTTATGACCAGGCTGGAATCAAATCATATGTCAAATAGTTCTTAGCATGTACATTATCTACCAGTTGTACCAGACAACTCAGTTTGCCATGTCAAGAGTGAGGAGGAAGCTAAGTTGTTTAAGACCGTCACAGGTAAACATTTCAAAACCCGATTGGTTGTAATGTTCTGTGGATGATAGCTCCCTCTACACTGGGCTGACTGGCTGCAGTACACACTGCCCATCTGGTATATAGAGCCACTAAGAATTATTTGCTTGTTCCACCTGAGCCAAGACTGGCTGCAAACATTACAGAACAGCTGTTGCTTTTGAAATATAAATTCACTTGTAAGTGTGATTAAAACTGGGAACGTGGGCAGCATAATGGTGTGCGAATATGTAACGGCATGTGTATTTGCCAAAGAGCGCAACTGTGCAGGAATTTGTCTCGCTGCTCTAAAGCCACAGGGATGAACTCCTGCACATTTGTCGTACTTGGCGTTTAAAGTCTGTGTGATGGCAGGGGGCTGAGGTGTTTCTCTTGGGCTGCAGACCAGCGGGGGGGATTGGAGGGGGGGGGGGATGAAAGGAAAACCGGGGAATTGGGAGATGGGGGTTTCATATTGCGTTGTAGGACTTTCAGGTAGCGGATGTCTGGCGAGAGGGGCGGCCCATGGATGAGGCGCTGTATGTGCGGGAGCGCTGCCTCACGGCCAGTCGGCAAGGCAGCTCCAGCTCCTGGAAGAGGGGAGTCCCTGTGATCTCGACCGCCTCGGGACGCTCGCTGGGGCTCCACGACAGCATGCTGCGCACCATACTCAGCTACACACAGAGAGAAAACACACAGTACTGTCAGGCCTTTCACAACACTGACATGCTACAGTAATGCCACTGCTAATAATATCATCCATCAGTGCAAACTGATGTGCTGTAGTTGAAGCCCATGTAAGCAGGGCTGGGTAACGCCAATGATTTCCCGATGATGACCCTAATCGATTCGTTATGGCTCTAGGATTAGGCAATGGTTAGGGTTAGGTGCCCTGAAGTCGACGGCCGCAGCGTTGCCTTGAAGTCGACGTTGGGGGCTTAAAACACCATTGAGCAAATTGTACAAGCAAGAAGAAACCCTCAAATATTTTTTTGTAATGCACCAGGTTAACGTCTATATTAAAAGGTGCTCCAAGCGACATTGGGTGATGTCACTTCTTGTTGACGTTCAAAGTATTATCAAACAAAACGGAGGCTAGCTCACCCCTCCCTCCTCCTCATCCCGTCCCCTCCCTTCTGCGCACTAACCCCCCCAACCCCCACCCCCAAATCCTTCGTGTCGGTTATTGGCTGGAAGACTGTTTGTTATGTTTGGTGGTGCAGGTTGGCGCAGTTTGTTTTTGTTGCTGTTTGTGGAGCCTGGGCTGTCTACAGAGACCGTGTTTTTTTTACAGTGTGTTCAGGGGACAGGCAGCTAGCAGATAGTGAGGAGATGTTTGCTGTATGTGACAAAAAATGTTGTAGCCTAAAAAACATGTGACATCCCTTAGAGCACCTTTAAGATTTCCAAAATGTTGTTTATAGTACTTTTTATTTATACACCCAAAAGATCGATTTCTGGATTATATTAATCATTACCAGATCACTCAAACAAAGAACGATTTTAATTGGAGAATCGATTATTTTAACCCAGCGCTACATGTAACACAGCAGAAGAAGCAGTAGAAATTGCAATTCTCACACACACACACACACACACACACACACACACACACAGTACAAGACATCTTAAAATAGAACAACTAGTAAAGTGCTACAGATTATGCTATGGGATTATGTAATCTCATTACAAGGTAAACAGGTAAACAACAAGATCATGTGACCAACCCCACATCAAACAGTGGTGCCTGGTGTGGTAGTAAATAACATATTCAATTGATTATTTTATTTGTTTATATATTTTTTCTATACTTTTTTGTGGCATTTTAGGCCTTTATTTGTATAGGACAGCTGAAGACATGAAAGGGGAGAGAGAGGGGGGAATGACACGCAGCAGAGGGCCGCAGGTCGGAGTCGAACCCACGGCCTCTGCGTCGAGGAGTAAACCTCTATATTTGGTCTAATGGGATTATGGATACAAATGATGTTTTCAAATCATGTCGATACAACTGTCTCAGATAATAATGCTGCTATTTGCATTTTAGTGCGTGTAGTATGACGATATTAGCATATTTAACTTCATATCCTGTTGATTTGAGAGCAAAATGATCCAACTACACCTCCTAATTGGATTAGTTTAGCAGATTTGACTCACCAAGTGGATCATGTTGGTGTGGACAGGTCATTTAAATCCCTCTCTGACAGACTACACAGTAAGAATGAACTCTCACAGCTCCGGATGTGTCCCGCTTTGTTCATTCACTATTTGCTTGTTCTCAGGATAAACAAAAAAAACTCTTTTCTTGGTTCAGACGTAGTTTGTGCTTACAGCCACTGGGTGGCAGCAGACGGCCACTCACCTCCTGAACGTTGTTTTTGGAGAAAACCTCTGGGATACGCAGCGCTCTCACCTCTGTCAGTGTCTGGGAGAAAAAAGGGATGTAAACACCTGTGAGTGGAGCTGCGCTGGCAGATAATCAGGCCCTTTGTTACCGAGACAAAGGCACCTCGATCGCACGCACGCACACACACGCACACGCACACGCACACACACACAAAAAGGCAAAAAAAATCTAACATCTTAAAGCGACAATAATACTCATTCAAATGACAATAGTGATTATTTGTTACAGTTTCCCCCAACAGACTTTTCATACATAATAGAATAATTAACTGGGTAAAAGAACAGGCAGAGAGATACACTGCCTCATTAGGAAGTCTCTCTCTTCTCAAGCACAAACAAATAGCAGCAGTGGGGATTCTTCCTGAATCAAACATGGGATCATATCATTTTAACTATCTTTAAATATTGGTGGTGATCTGTCAGTTTTGGATGGGATCTGAATATTTTTTTTTTTTGGGGGGGGGGGGGGGGGGGGATTTTCCACCTTTAATTTTGGACAGGACAGCTAGGTGATAAAAGGGAGAGAGAGGGGGAAGACATGCAGGAAATCGTCACAGATCGGAGTCGAACCCTGGACCTCAGCATTGAGGCATAAACCTCTCAGTATATGTGCGCCAGCTCTACTCACTGATCCAACCCGGTTTAATGAATCTTTAGTCAGTCCGAACGTCCCTTTGATGTTTTTTTCCCTTTGCTTACACAGTCCTTTGTCTTTACTTATGTTGATACAAATACAGTCTAAATGGACTATAATAATCATGTGCTTGGCAGTTTTTAAAAGCAAGAGTCAAAGGGTGATTTATTGCTGTATTACAACCCTTTTGGGAACAGAGTAAAAAGGAGAGAAAAGTCTAAATTCAAATGAAGACATGATTGTGTGCCCCTGTGTTGGCTGACTCACCCTCACTCTCTCCATCTGGGTCCTGAAAGGATACAGCAGCTCAAACAGGATCAGACCCAGAGAGTAAATGTCCACTTTGTGAGAGTATGAGTTTCCAGAGAGCTGCCAGGAAGAAAAAAAAAAAGGATGGAATTTGAGATATAAAGTCCATTTTGTAATGTTTTTTCAACTGCTGCAATAAACACATTGCGAAAAAGACACACATTTTTTTGAGTTAGTTGAAAGAAAATAAATTCAACAAACAATTTGTATGTTAGGAGAATACTAAAAGCAGCAGAACTGAGTACACTTTTATGTGTATTGTTCGGATGATAATCTCAATATTTCTGTAATGCTGATCCTACAGCATCACTGGCCCATGTGCGTGTGCTCACCTGCTCCGGGCTCATGTAGAGCTTGGTGCCGACCTGGCCCGTGTGGCGGGTCAGTAGCGGGGCGGGCGTCAGGGCGCTCGGCTCGTCCTCGTCCTCCTCCTGGTCCATGGCCGTCACCAGGCCGAAGTCTCCCACCTTCACCACGTCATCCATGGTGAAGAATATGTTGGAGGGCTGCAGGGCCGGTGGGTACAGGTTAGAGTTATGTTAGCCTCGCTCTGCCAGACCCTCCTCCAAAGCGCGCTGGAGGAGAGTCTGGCTACTCCACAGAAAAATAGGCTCGGAAGGAACTTGTTTTGGTGGGACGTGTGTATGTTCAAAGGTTGTTTTAGTCGAGCAACAGAAAACTCAGATTGGACAGATAGTCTAGCTAGCTGTCTGGAGTTTAGAACGCCAACACAAAGGAAGCCCAAGGCAACGGACATCCGGCCTAAATGAGTGAAATCCGGCGGATTTTCCGGCGGCAGCGGAGCAATCCCGGAATATCAAGGATATAGACTACGTTATGTAAACATGTACCAAACATGAAAATAATGAAGGCAGAGGGGATTACTAAAGCATGAACCTGTCGACACTATCAGCTCATCATCACTTCATATACCCATAAGAGTTTGAAAGGTGGGAAAGGTGTATTGAAACTGAAGGCTGGTAAGAAGTTTTGTATTTAATAGGGAGGACAGACCAATGAGGAAGTTCAAAATACTGGCTGTTTGTCTTATTTCTTTATGGAAATTATTGGTTTTGTTTGTGTGCCCTTTTTTCTGTCAATCTGATTACTCTGAGATATCGTTGACTTTATCGAAAAATTGAGTTGTCAATAAGGAAGGAAGCTCGAGCACCTTATTGTTTTTGTTAGTTTTTATTTATTTATTTGCATTTCTTTCTTTTTTTCTCATTCATTTTATCCTTTGATGTTTGGTTGTTAATTCATGGTTAGACCTGATCTGTCACGTATTTGCTTGGTTGTTTGTTTTTGTGTTTGTGGAATAGATGATTCTTTTAGGGAATAAAGAGAAAAGAAAGAAAAGGGAACATTTCAATGGCATTTAAAACAGATGTATCTAACTGTTAGTGGGTACATCAGTCTTTAGACCAGGCACTTGTTCCGTTTTATTTCAATATTTCTGATTAGGTTTTAACTTTTCACTTTTTTCATAACATTTAAAAAAAAAAAAAAAAAAAAACTCTTGCTGCTGTAAAGTGCAGCTTTAATTTTCCTTTCCAGGAAATGGAAATGAGATCTTAAACCTCTGAACTCTGTGATAGAAATGACCCACCAGTGCCTACAATGGTATTTTTGCACAACCCTAAAATCAGTACAACCTAAGCTAAAAGTTTATGTAAGTCAATACATTTTCACCTTCCATTTCATATTGACCCAAACGATTTCTAAATGTAGAAACATGAACAAAATATTTCTTAAAGTGCTCATATCATGCTCATTTTCAGGTTCATAATTGTATTTAGAGGTTGTACCAGAATAGGTTTATGTGGTTTAATTTTCAGAAAACACCATATTTTTGTTGTATTGCACATTGCTGCAGCTCCTCTTTTCACCCTGTGTGTTGAGCGCTCTGTTTTAGCTACAGAGTGAGACATCTCACTTCTGTTCCATCTTTGTTGGGAGTCACACATGCACATAAGTACTGCTAGCTTGTCAGTTGCAGAGTATGAGGGCGTGCCATGCTAGCAGCTAGGCAGCATTATAACGTGTGTTACAAACGATGAGCGTTTGTCTCTGAAGTAAAGGCTGGACTACAACAGAGCTGTTTGGAGCAGTTTGTGAAGTGTTTTCTGTTGGAGATGGTAAGTGCCTTTGGGGTGGACTTTGGACTTTTTCATTTTGTAAACCTATAACGTGCACAAAAAGATATATAACACAATAAAGGAAAGGGGAAAAGCCAAAAAGCATAATATGAACATTTTAACACTCCATAAGTTATTTGAGCTGTGTAAACGTTTTAGTTTTTGAGATATGCTCATTTTTCTGAGCGTAAAGGCGTTTTGATAGTTTCATCTGCAATAGAAATAGTCCGCCTGATTATCAGTGAGCCTGGTGAACAATTCTAACTGGGGCTGATGTCAAAATAGTAGCATCAGGATTTGTTACAATTTCAATGGGGGAATGAATTGAAGGAATAACTTTATCTTACCGCTCAAATACAAACACTTTTGCCTGTTATTGGACAGTGTGTGGTGCATGTGTGTGTGTGTATATGTGTGTGTATGTGTGTGTGTGTGTGTGTGTGTGTGTGTGTGTGTGTTCACCTTGAGGTCCCTGTGCATGAGCCCCTTGCTGTGCAGGAAGTCAACAGCCTCTGCAATCTGGAGGAAGATATCCAGACACTGGTTGTGCTCCCTCTGCTCCGGGAGGCATCGCTGAGCCATCCAGTCCTTCAGGTTCTCTTTCCGACAGAGCTGCATCTGGATGTACAGGTACACCTGGAGACAGGGGAAGAAGGTTTCAATACATGAGGGAAAAAGGGGGGTCTGTAAAAAATAAATGGTTCTGTGGATATAGATTGTTTTTCTCCAAATGAGAGATGGTGCCATTGTGAGCCAAAAGGTTGATATAAAAAACACGAAATGTTGGTGTAATAATACATATTTCTGATTATTTCGGTGATGCTAAATTACATAACAAATCCACACCAGCAGGAATCAAAATGTATAATATTTGGAAAAAACAACAACATTTTCCTTGTGCTAAAAAAACAGAGAAAAAATATGTTACGTGTGAACCTTTACCTCTAACAAACCTGTACGTACAACAGTAAGGAGTTATATTATTAATAATAGCCCAGTCTTCACCCTAAAATAAGACTGTGACACCGGTTAATGACAGCCGACTGAGTGAATGATGGACCAACCTTGGGAGAGGGCTGGACTCTCTGGGTTGGAGGAGTTGGGGGGAGAGCCAGGGTGAGGGAGGTCGGCCGGGGGGGAGAGGAAGAGGAGGGCGGGACAGACTCCTGATGTCTGGTGTGCGAGGAAGACGAGCTGTTCTTCTCCGTCAGCGTGCTGGGACTGGCAGCGCCAGAAGCCGAGTCCGTGTCCGCGTCGGCGTCTCGGTCGCAGCCCGAGTCCTCGAACACGATGTCAAAGGAAGAAGAGGTGCAGTCGCTGGGGCCGCGCGGAGGACACAGCTCGAAGGAGTGGGGGGTGTCGGAGGCGTCGGGGTCCGCCTGACTGTCCCGCTCAGACATCAGGCTGTCGTGGCCCAGCAGCGGGTGGAAGGACAGGTCCCCGTCGTCAAAACCTACAGCACTGCCGGCACTGCTGGAGAGCAGCGCGCGGGCGTCGACGGAGGCCTCCAGGACGTCTCCTCCGGGCCCAGAGGCAGGGGACACGGAGCTGGACACTGGAACCTTGACTGACAGCGCCTCCATGTGGTCGAGGAAGCTCATTGGCCAGTCTGTGGTACTGAAAGAGAGAAAGAAGGGTTGGTTACTGCCAGGCTTATTCCAATCACATAACTATTACATCAAATGTTACAACTAATCATTCAAGATAACTGGGCAATTGTGCAATATAATATGACAAAACAGTTTACAAGCAAAATGAACAAGACATGTCCCATCCAGGGTGCAGCCGCACTTACAATGCATCTTCTTTGGCATGGCACATTTGCTGTGTAACAACTTACTGCATGGGTGCCTCAAAAGAGGAAGAGGTTGATCATTTTTGTCTCTGCGTGGTTATCTGGTGCTACTTTTGGCTCTAATGTGCCCAAGTAAACTAAAACAAAAGGAGTAAAGACACCAGACTTTTACTAAACCGCTGCAAACATGCTCGCGTGAATATGCTTTTTAAGATTTTTTTGGGGCATTTTAGGACTTTATTAGACAGAACAGCTTGAGATGTGAAACAGGAGAGAGAAGGGGAATGACATGCAGCAAAGGGCTGCAGGTCGGAACCGAACCGTACGTGGGGCGCACGCCCCAACAAGGTGAGCTATTCAGGCGCCCCTGAATATGCATTTTTCATCCACTCTGGCATTTAAACATTTGTCTTAATCAACCTGAGAAGTGAGCCAAGCGATGTAAAGTCTGTGGTGTAATAAATGTCAGAAATGCCATAATTCCCCCTGAGCAGAGGATTACATTTATTTTTTTGCATTGATGCCCCGGACCATAGACCCCAGGGTTAGAGCCGTGTTCCAACTGCTGAGTCGTACAGGATAACCGGTTTAAAAAGCCGTGGCTAACCTGGCGTCTTTCAGCCACCTCTGGTCCATCTCCTCCTGCCAGCCCTCGGGGGGGCTCTCCTGCCAGGCGTTGAAGTAGCGGATAATCCCCGGATGCTCCAGCTTGGCAAGGGCCTTCACCTCTCGCATCACCTTCTCACGCGCCAGCTCTCTGTACGGCATAAAACTGAGCTTTAGAGTTTCATTCACATTTAGGAGAACCACTTTTTTCAGTAGTTGGGTCCCACATTTTTAGGATCTCAAGACAAAAATTCTACAAATTCCTAATAAGACATATTGACTCATAATACTTTGCTCTTCATTAAACCTTTTTGTGTTTGGTGTTCTTTAAATCACAAAACTGTTCTACTACAAAAATATCAGGAATTGTTCCATGACACTAACTCACTGTAAGACCCTCACATAAGCCCAGTATTGATACACCATAGCGTTTCAACAAAAACACTGGGCATAAAAATGATTTTGTTTGCTATGCACCGTGTGATGTACCAGCCAACAACAGGGCTGAAATAAAATTAAAAAAAATAGTCGCAGATCTGCTTTAGCTAAACACTACATTTCCATGCTTGTCAGTATAAATATAAATGGATGGCTAATATTTGTCCAAAACTGTCAGTTGTGGATCTGTGTGGTTCTCTGCGTTTAGATAAGTAGGCCACTGCTTACAAACGTCAGTCTAACAGCTTTAAAGAAAAGGAGATAAAGGAAGAGCCAATAGCCTCAAGCAAGGAAGTCTGTGGTGTGTCCAGCGAGAGGCGCTACCTGTTGGGCAGACGGATTCTTTTGATGGCGTAGTTGCAGTCGTCCACTTTGTTGCGGGCTTCAAAGACGACACCGAACCCCCCGCGGCCAAGGCACTGCACTGGCTCAAAGTCAGTCAGATACCTGGGGAGAAGACACTTTGGTTGTCATTTTGCTAAGAAGAATCCCTCTGCTCTCAGTGGTAGAAGAGCTGTGTGTGACACGTGTGTTATCACCTATATCCCTGACTATTTCAAAGACCTGGGATCAGACAATTCCCTGTGGTCAAGGAGGCTTATTAAGTGGTAAAAGGTGATTACCAGGGAAGGAATTACTACCAGCCAAATCCCTGCTATGGCTGGTTGTGGCTGCTGAGCTGGCAGGTAACCAACTTACAGCAAAACAGTTGCATGAATTCAAACTAATGTTGTGCTGTCAGAAAAAGACTTGGTTGCCACGAGGCTAAGACAGACTCTACTTAGAGACTCCATGCTAAATAACAGAAAATACAAATGTAAAGGGAAAGCATGTGTATTCTGAATTTTGTTTAGTGTAACTTCAACAATGTCTTTAGTAAGCAGAGCTCTACTGCAAGTGGTATTTCAATCTCACAACACCTGTCAGCTATATCACATAAAGCCTCCATCTTGAGCAGCTTCATAAACCATCATGTGTAAATTCTCTGCTAATCTACATTCAGATTCACAATACTTTGTTAATCCCCAAGAGGCAATTCATTTTTCCAGTCTATCCCATCCATAAAGTAAATAAATAACATCAAATAAGCATCAACATCAGCATCAAAATCCACATGCCAGTGACAACAGGTGCACAGATCAACGGGTTGTGTTTAGTAGCCTGATAGCTGAAGGAATACAAGAATTTGCAAATGATTTAGCTTCCTTCACAGTGAGATACCACCAAACTCTGCCTCCATTTACTATCGTCTATACCAGCGGTTCTACGCGCCTTGTGGAGGGGACAAGGGTTCTTGATTTATCAAATCAATGGCTACGTTTACATGCACAGCAATATTCCACATTCTGAATATGACAATATTCCAAATTTAATGCGGGTCATGTAACAGCATATTCCGTTTGGGTATTCTGAATAAGGTCTTTTTTCCAAATATAGCATCTTCCGATTATGTGGGATATTCTGGTATTATTCGGGTTTTAGAGGCATTCTTTGGACATGTATACAGCAGATTCGCAATATGCGTCTCAATCGGGGTTTACGCCCAGTTCACGGCCTCTTGCCTGTTTACGGCTTATGGTCAGCTCTGTGCGTTGCTATGGTTTCTGAACACAAACCAACCAGCCGACAGTTTGCAGGGCTGCAGACCCATAAGGAGAAACACAGCTACTTTTAAACATGATCAAAGACTTGGATATCAACAGGTTTCTGGATATGCGCAAACATCGCTAGGTTGACCGTTTCAAGAAGCCGGTTGAAGGAATGAGAAAAGGGACGCTGTGTTCGCACGGTCCAACAAGTCCTCCACTGCTGAAAAACTTTGAAAAAAAAAAGAAGGATTTTGCACGGCTACATGTAAATGGGAATATTAGTGGAATATTTACTTTCATTAGCCATGTAAACAGCTTTGTCGGACTATCGTCTTTTCAGAATAAGGGCAAAACCCGGAATATTATGTGCATGTAAACATAGTCATTGTTAATAAATGTTTCACAACATAAAAAAAAAAAACTGCGCATTTTAAACTAACTATATTTTCAGACTTTAATCATAAAATTGTTAAAATTGATAAGCATCTGTATGAATCTATGCATGTTACATTGGGGCTGGTTGGCTCAGGGTCTAAAAAGGTTTGGGAACCACTGCTCTACACCCTGATGAAGTATCCCCTCTCACGCTCCTCTGGGGATTGAAGGCGGTCTTATTAGGAAATGTGTTGGCACATGTACTTTAGGCCTTGATCCTGACTCACGCCTACCTCAGCTGCTGCAACAGCCACCAGTTTTATTTAGGGAAACTTCTGCTAAAGCACATGAGTTGCAGCAGCAGCTTTAAAGGACAGAAGAGGGTGGGTGTTTGTCATTTTGAGGTGGATCAAAATAATGTGCAAGTGGTGAGGACAGGAGGGGGAGAAAAAAAAAGCAGTTTTATCATATTGTTGCTTGTGTTTCGGGGGGGGGGGGGAAGAATGTAAACATGCAAGCTCCATCGATCAGACAACAGGAGGTCAGTGACAGCCCGTAAATTATGGCTACTGATCATATTTGGGATGTCAAAAATAACACAAAAAAAAAAAAAACTTGTGACAATGTGCTGACAGTGATGTAAAGTGACACTCTGACCCTGTGGCAGATGCTGCTGGGCAGGGTGGGGTCTGATGGCAAACAGCTGAGTTATCCAATCATGCACTACTACGCCTCGTATCTCCCATCTCTGCCTTGTCCTATCCAGGCAGGCTGGAAGAGCACCGGTCACCATGGTAACAGTGCCGGATCTGTAGCTACACCTTGAAAGAGTGAGACTCGCGTGGAACTTTCAAGTGCGAGGATAACAACTCCCGGCAGAGTGGTGGTGGTTTGTCAAGTTCTCCTGAGTCATGACAAAAATCATTTACAAGCAAAGTCTGCCTCAGCGGCACAGTGTGTTTATAATGTACCTGGACACATATTCGCTGAAACGGGTCTCCATGGCAACCGGCTCTTTGGATTCCACAACCTCAAGGTCAAACTTGCAGTCTGTCTGGCACTGTGTCTCCGACTCTTTACGTTGCTGTTAGGGGCAGAAGGAGGACAGCAAAGACACAATGAGGAAATTAGAAATGTTTCCTAGTTTCGGATGTAAAAAATAACATCACCTTCTGTGGCTTGCTGGGTATTTTTTTTTCTTCTAAGAAAACACTGAACAAAGTCTCTCAGCCACAGGCAAAATGAGACAGAGGGAAGAACATTTTTTGAATTCTGTGACAAGACATTCCTATAACAAGCAATGCACTTCCAGTATGTTATTAAGTATTATATAAGTGACGCTATTCACAGAAGAATCAACCTATTTCTATCTTGCTTTAGAAATGCAGTCGAGTCTAACATTACAGTGTCAATCTCTAGTTTTAACTTTTTTATAACCAACAGAAAAACATGGACATCCATGAACATGGATGTGACAAAGTTTTTTTTCAGTGACATTTTAAAAGGAAGTACTTTGTATTTCTTTTTCTGACAAACTCAAATTAAGCCTTTATCCATACCGAATCACAATCATAATCATAAAAGTCATCTCATATGTGGAAGCGTATTTTTTTTTTTTTTTTTTTTTTTTATACGGACACTGGTTTCGGCAGCTGCGTGTAGTGTCTTAACATTAACATTATATGACAAGAATAACCACCAGCAGTCACTGGCAGCAGGGCATTCTGTGTCTTACCCTCACATAGGCCACCGGGGCGGGAGGGTGGAAGAATTTGCGGACAATGTAGGTGGTGGCGGCGATGCAGAAGACGATGGTGCCGAGGATCTCCTTCCACCAGGGCAGCAACAGCACAGGGTCCTTTCTCCTGCGACTCTCAGCTCCTGCCCCGTTTCCCTTTATCAGGCTTACGGCACTGTTGCGTTTTTCCCGGTAACGCTTGCTGTAAGGGAAGTAGTAGCCGTTGTCTACAGAGAGGAAAAGCAATGAATCAGTCAGTTGTTAATTTTTTTCCCCTCTCAGCCAATTCACTTTTCTCTGCTGTGCACTGCAGCATGGTGTGACTTTACTGTGGTTCCATTACAGCCCTATGTCCGGCATCAGGTTCTTACCATATGGATACTGAAGGATGGATAGGGCTCCGTTGCTGTATTCGTCATGGGAGAACTTGTCATTATTCAAACACTTGTCAAATTCATCCGAGCCGACCAGGGCCGGTGTCCGAGATGGGGAATCTGTGTCAAGGACAAGATGAATAAGTTCTTCGATCTCCGTAAAAAGAGGGATCAAAAGAGTCGGAGTAACAATCGCAAGATAGCCGTGTATTAAGTGAAACGAAGACAAAGCCATGAGCGACAGGGAACAAATAATGGATTTGGATGCTTTTTGAAATTCTCAATGGATTAGAGATGTTATGCAACATCTTAAACTAGAGACGATAAGATACTCTCTCCAAGGGTCTGTTGTAAAGTGTCATGCTATTTGGCAGCCTTTCTTGACGTTTGTAGAGAACATGGAAGCAAAGAATGTAACCCAATAATCCATACACAATAGTATACAATAGTACATGTATGTTATTGATTTCTCATAATTCTTTTATTTTTATCTCCTTTTTTTGGGTAAATATATAAGGTGTATATAATTTAGAGAGTGTTGGTCTGGTGGGTGGGTAGATGTTTGAGATTAGTTTTAATTGTTTGTATTTTGTTTATATCTTGTACACTCTCAAAATCTTTAATAAACAGACATTGATTACAAAAATCTTTTGAAAACACAGTATCAGTATCACTTTGTGTTTAGCAGTACTAAGGAAGCTAGTCTTCAGTCACTGCTCAGCCCATAGGTGGCCGTCACAAACTAAGTTGCCTTGGTGATTAGACACAGCGCCTAATGACTAACGGAGGTGTGAACTTACGGACTAGAGGCTTCCACTTGACTGTGGGTAGTGGAATGATGTCATTGTCTGATCCGATGGCTTTGGTGGGGAACTTTTCACTGATCCTCACTGAGGACTGGAGGTAGAGCTGTCCCTGGAACATCCCTGATAAAGCCAGGGCAAAGGAGTTATACACATACTCACACGATTCTCTGGTACCTCATAAACTGTAGGGATTTAGTGCTGAAAATAAAGACACCCAAATTGCAAATAATGCAACAAAATAGGGCTGCACAATATGAGGAAAATATGCGTTAAGGTTGAATATCACGATATTACTTGCGATAAATAAACCGATGTTTAATTGTACTCAGTTTTGCTGCTTTCAGCTTTCTGCTTTAATACAACACATTGTTTTTTACATTTAAAACAAATGAAAGGAACATTCTTTTATTGAAAAATTGCACACTGAATTGAATATAAAAAGGCACCACTATAAACAGTTACATTGCATACAAGTGCAGTTTTCTGCTGATATTTTCTTTCAACACAAAATAATGTCGGAGTGTCTTTCGCGATATGTCGCAGCCTTTCACGATGTATTAATTGCGGCAGTTGATATTGCGATGACAATAACAAAAAGAAAATAAATATATGTATATATTAGGGCTGTCAGTTTAACGCGTTATTAACGGCGTTAACGCAAACCCATTTTAATGCCGATAATTTTTTTAACGCACGAGTAACGCATAGAGAGAGCAACGGGATCTGTTAGTCCACTTCTTTAACTGTCTATGGCCACGCCATGTCCCGCCCTACGAAGCAGCTGATTGGTTTGGTTTAGGCATTTCACCGCGAGTGGTGAGGATAGTGGATTGGTCAGGGGATAGGACCTGAACAAATGGAGTTACGTTACCTTCGACGCCTGGCCAATAGTAGTGATTGAAGGGCGGGTCTTGTAATTTCGCAGACCGCAAACAAAACAGACACAAGCCTCGGCCGGTTTTAGCTTGCTAGCCGCGTAGCTTGTAGGCTCGTGACGGCGATTATCTTCAGAGCGAGCGAGTAGTGACTCGACAGTCAGTGAGAGAAACAAATGAGGCAGTACTACCTGTAGTACTATCTGCAGGACTATCTGCAGTACTACCTGCAATGGAACATCGAGGTAACAGCGTTACATTATGTGACAGATTATTAGATCCAAGTGTGAATGTTAGTGTGAAATTGAACATAACGTATGACAATGTTGTTTTCAATAAAAAAAACAGTCACAAAGCAAGCCAATCTACTTTTCCATGCTGATAAGAGAATTAAAATGAGAAAATATAATGGGACAAAAAGAAATCAAGGGACATTTAGAATAGATAAAAATGTGCGATTAATTGCGATTAATAGCGAGTTAACTATGACATTAATGCGATTTAAATATTTTAATTGCTTGACAGCACTAGTATCTTTTGGTATGCATTTCAGAAAAAAATGGTTAGGATTCAGGTGTAATTGCAAATAGTGATTAATCATGATTAATCCACTGAAAATTCTGATTAATTTGATTAAAAATTTTAATCATTTGACAGCCCTAGTATATATACATACATACATATATATACATACACACATATACATACATACATGTATATAAATATATATGTGTATGTATGTATGTATGTATGTATGTATGTATGTATGTATGTATATAAATATATATGTGTATGTATGTATGTATGTATGTATGTATGTATGTATGTATGTATGTATGTATGTATGTATGTATGTATGTATATATATATATATATATATATATATATATATAGTGCAGCCCTACAACAAAACATGAGGAATACACAAGCCTGCAGTGTGTGAATTTACCAAGGTAAACATTGGACGCTTCAGCTCCTCTGGCCTTCTTCGAATCGTCGTCGTCATCCTCCTCATCCGTTTCCGACTGGCTGCTATAGGCGTTGTCGTCGAACAGGGCGATGGGTGTGACTTTACCCCCGCCCACCAGCCAAGCCGAAGCGATGGGCGTGCAGAACTACACAACACAGGTGATACTGAATGAGTTGATGTATGATCTCCAGAGTGAGGGGCCACGAAGTAAACACACGTATAGTACATGCAGTTAGTTAGAACTTCTCACATGTCGTTCCCAGATCAGCTGTCCGTCAGGCTCGGTGCTGAAGGCCATGATCTTCCAATCCGGAACAGACACTTTGATGACGAGGTCCAGATTCTGGCTCTGCTGCTTCTCCGTCTGCCCCCTCTCTTTTGGTTCATCAGTGATGACCCGCTGACTCTCCCTCCAGGCGTCGCCGCCGTTGGCAACCTCCCCCTCCAGGAAGTTCATTCCAGACTGCGTCTCAGGAAGTAGCTTCAGCTCAAAGTTTCCAACACTGAAGTTCCATCTAGTATCAAGAATGATAATACACACTTCAGTTGTAATTTTGTAACCCATTATCCCACTTAGGTGTCAGACTTTTAGATTTAGACTTTCAGATGTATATATAATAATGATTGAGTATTTTTTTCTCTCTCACTACCAAAGTAAACAAAAGTAATATTTCTCTAACATGGGTCTGCTGAGAGGCAGATGGTAGGACGCTGACAAAGGCAATAGATACATGATGATGCTTCTACTACTACTGACGTACTAATGTTAACTCCTAGCGGCTGAAAGGTTAACTGACTTTTTTTAAACCGTTGACGGAAAGTCAATCGAGTGCCTGTGAACCCTTCTGGAATACCAGACAAGATACAGTAGCTGCTTCATGACTCAAACTGACAGAGCAGCTGACTAACAAGGACAGATTGATTGACTGATTAAATCAAACTCACTTCTCTAACCCTGATCGGGGCCTGATGGCTCGCACAGTCTTCTGAGTCCTCTGCAGCAGGAGCACATCTTCGGCCTCGATCTCCTCGTCTCCCCGGCGACAGCCCATCGCAGAGCAGATGTAGCGAAGCTGAGGCACACAACATGACGAAGGGGGTTATTACACGGGGTTTTTGTGGTGAGAACAAGGTGTCGTGTTGGCCTCTCTCGAAAACATTACGACAATTACTTTAACTCACTCGCCTTCCAGTCGGTTTTTGCATTATTCTATTAATCGAAACATTCGGGTGATGAAATGTTTGAAGTGTTTCCACAGGGAGACCCGACTTCAGTTGAACAATGTTGGCATGCTGTTTGGAACAAATGGTTGTCAATTGAGCTGGCTGGGCTAAATCGACCAGCATGCTACAGCTGATAGACAACAACTAGTGCGCGGCCAAAACCTTCCGGGTAAAACTCACGCTCAAGAATTTCTGTTCCGCGTGTGCGAGTAGTCGCCATAAATAGACCGTTTAACATGGCTGTGGTCACAGGCCGTACCAAACCAATGTCGCACGGTGATCTGAACTGATCTGAACGCCCTGTACCGAAACGGTTCGAGCCAAATACACGTACCGTTAGAGTTCTAATCAACATACTACAAGCTCTAACTAAGGTGAGTTCACTGACCTTGCCACTGTAGGCCCCCAGACCATAGGTAGTAAGAGATTTGCCCCCGACCAGGACAGTGTCCTCCCCGATTCGGTAAGACGAATCTAGCAGGGACTCCACACTGAAAGGCACTGCCTCCATAGTCTCCCTGTCCCGGTTCCACTGGAACAAGGCACCGTCCAGTGAAGGGATTACCATCTTATTGCCAAACACCTGCAGGAACAAACAGGTTGGTTTTAAGGTGTTAGTGTCCAAAACCAAGTTGATGTAAATGAGTTGGAAAAGCACATATCCTAACAAAGGAAAGAAAAGGAATGTAGTAATTATTAATTTAACACAAAACATCATAAAGTTTTCGTGCAAGGAGTTTTCATCTTGGTTATTCCATAACATAGGCATGTGCAGGAAGGGGCCAAACCACGGACATGGCCGTTTATCGGTTAGCTTGTTTGTTTTTTTGGAGGCAGTCAAGTTTGATTGCCCTCAGTTAAAGATGGTCTCTTTTGAGTTTGAAGCAAAGCTTTTTCTTAAAAAGAGTACAACTTACCGTTATCAAATCTTCTGCTCCAAAAACAGAGTTTCAAAGTCAAATTGCAGAGATGTCTTATCATACTTCATTTGAAAAGCTTAAATGCCACACTAACTCCTGACACATACCTATGTCTGGTTGTGTTAGCTTTGTATTGTTTTACCTGATGTTGGATTGCCAGTAGCTTAGCTACGCTAATTTATGTTCACTTTGTGCTGTGATACCATCTTGATTTGCCAGTAGCCCTAATGTTATGTTACCTTTTTGCTGTGCTAGATTGTCTTCATGTACCTGTAGCATGTAGTCCATTACTGTTGGCCAACGTTTTGCTAACTAGGGAGCCAGGAATTGCAATTCAGATGATGCTGTGCCACACCTGGACTCCCCCTAATAAAGTTTTCTGAAACAAGCCCCTGGTACACAGAACAGTATGGGAGGTACTGTTGCCATTGCTCCAGAAACTATTAACTACTATACTTATTTCATTAGGACACACTGCTCAACCGCGCTGTCCAGGGGCGATTCTAGGATCAGAGCTTTAGGGATACCTCCCTTTTAACATAATTTTTTTTAAACGTTATTCTACTGTGCTAAGAAGAATAACATAATGTTGGACCATCTGATAGGGGAAACGTTGAAATATGTAACTAGAAAGACATTCTGAGAAAACGTGTATGCTGAGCCACAGGGCCATTACTACAGAGGTGGTATTACAAATGAAATCGGATATTTATCTATGTAAAAGCAGACATTTCCAAAATTCAGTATCAATAACTTCATTAAATAAATTAGAGATTTATGCCATTTTGACTAATGGCTGACAAGCACTGTTTTCTGAAAATGGCTCAGAATGTTTTTCGGAATGATCTAGGTATCTAGATTCTAAAATCGTCCCTGACGCTGTCCTTGGCAAAACAAATCTTGTATTCCAAATGTTTTACTTCTATCTGAGGCGATGGCTTCTAACACATTAAACCTACTGGAATACCTTTTACAGTTTGAAATATCGTTTTCAGCTCAGGCAGACAATTGTTCAGGAACAAAAACACTTGCCCACACAGACGACACTGGCCGACACACATCCGCCCATACAGCAGCAGCTTTAGCCCCCACACACTTGGACTCAATCCACAGGCTTGGGACCATTACACAATTTAGAGCCTAAGTAATTAACCTGGATCTTTATAAAAAAAAAAAAAAAAAGTGCGCACCTGTGGATAATGTGCATGTGTGCTCCTGTATGTGTGCTGTTAGGTGCTCACTGAAGGGGGGCAAGGATGACATCATTGCAAAAACCTGAGCCTAATCCTGATTTGACCTCCACAGCTTTAGCTCGTCAGGGGGTGTAGGGACAATTGTTTTCGTTCGAGCACTTCAGTCATTATTATACAAAGACTGTCATCAAAAATCTGTTCATTTGGACGTCCAAGTTGTGACTCACTCTTTTCAACAAACTTTTCCGTGACATAACAGCAGAATTTGGACCAATTAGTGATTCCTCGTCTCGTAAATGGACGCTTCCAAAAAGGGATGGACACATCAGGTGCTGCTGGTGTCGAACCCGTGACCTGTCAATCACCTCCTATTGGAAATGCTATCAGACTTAATAAAAAGAAAGTCAGTGTGGTTGCTTTGTGGTGGATTAACATAATGCCAGGAGGGAGAAATGTGTGGCAGAATGATTTACTAGAGAGCAGAGCCAGGAGCAGAGGTGATGTCATCTTTTTTCGAGGGAGGAGGGTGGTTTGGATTCAAGATGAGGATAAATTTAGCAAGTGAAGGAAAGGGGGGGGGGGGGGGGGGATGACAATCACATCACACCATGCTAGTATGGCTGAGGGGGTGCAAAGAGGTTTACAGCAGAGGGGAACGTATCAGAGCTGTGGATGAGTCATCCTGCCCCTGATGCCTTAATCCACCTCTGATCCAGCAAAGTGTTCCAACTATCCTGGATCACTTCTTAGGTCTCCCATAGGCTCGGGATTTCATTACACTCATTTCTGCACTGACCATTCTATCACGTTGCCCTACAAAACACCAAATCAGCAGATGGTCAAACTGAACGAAAAGAAACAGAAGTTGTCCATAGTTATGTAGATCTAAGTTACAGATGTAAGGAAATCTGATTGGTGCCAAGCAGGCTGAACCATTCACACCGCCTCTCCCAACTTTGTTCAGTGCATTATCAACAATAGCATCATATTAGCTCTAGCTCAGACAGGAATGTCTGGTAAATTATCAACCATTTCTCTGTTGTAACTAAGTAAACAAGGCTTGAAAACCATTTTATGTCAGCACAGTGTAGCAGAATGAGTCCGTAGAGTTGTGCCATGTGCCGTAGGATGATTCACTTTGCATATTTTGACAGCTCTTAAAAAAGGTAAAGGCAATCTGTCTTGATGGTGGATGTCATCAAAGAAGGCACTCAAGTTTGTTTTTAGGCCAGTAAAAGTTCCCTAATATTTTTAAAAATATAAATTTTTGGGGTAACCTCTTGCTCACCCAGTAAAGCGTGCGCCCCATGTAGGTCGATGCGAATCTGAATCACATTCCTTTGCTGCATGTCACCCCCCCCCCCCCCCCTTACTGTCATGTTTCAGCACTCTCTCTAATACAGGGTTTCTGCAGGTTTTACAAAGTCAAATTGAAGACTTTTTAAGACCATTATGAATGACAATTAAGACCTATATCACGACATAAAAGTACAACGAAATGCAGAGTCACAAAAGTACCTGCAAAGTAAATAAATGTATTCAAATTGAATAAAAGCAACACGGAGTAATACTAATCTGTAAATATACAGCGAATTATATTTGGACGAGCGAAAGAAAGAACTACAACACCACAGAATAGGGCTGGGCAATATATCGATATTATATCAATATCGTGATATGAGACTAGATATCGTCTTAGATTTTGGATATCGTAATATCATGATATGACATAAGCATCGTCTTTTACTGGTTTTAAAGGCTGCATCACAGTAAAGTGATGTCATTTTCTGAACTTACCAGACTGTTCTAGCCCACTTAGACATTAAGTCCACATTACTGATGATTTTTATCTAAAATCTAAGTGTGAAGATATTTTGTTAAAGCACCAATTGTCAACCCTAGAATATCGCTGCAATATCGATATCGAGGTATTTGGTCAAGAATATTGTTATATCTGATTTTCTCCCTATCGCCCAGCCCTACCACAGAAGAAAAAATAAAAAAACATTTCAAAGAGCATTAGAGGGAGCGTTACGTGGACGTAGGAAAGTTAAGACCCGTTTAAAATAATTTAAGACCTAGAACACCATACTTCAGCGAATTTAAGACTTTTTAAGGCCTAACATTTTTGAAATTTTAGACTTTTTTAGAGTTTTTAAGACCCTGCGGAAACCCTGTAATAAAAGGCAATAAAAGCCCTAAAAAATAATCTTTAAAAAAAAAAATGTAATTTTTGTTGTCTTCTGTAATATTATTTGACGTGGAGAAATCCAGACAAAAAATGTTGCCATTACTTCTACACTCGACTACAGATATACATTCATTCAATACATTTTTTTTTTTTTTTTGCAGACTCTATGTTCCCCATTCACACTGCACACATATAGATCTAATGCTAAACTCATTTTCCAGGAGTGTGGATTAGATAAGGGGAAATTTCTGCAATCCACCTTACCATGTCACACATTTTATGAATTTTGGCATCCGACTACAATATAATCTGAGATGTTACTTACTCACCAGACTGTATGTCTGTTGGGTACATTTACTAATTTAAATCTTAGAGCACCCATGCCATAAAGCTTACAGAAATCCTGCAAGCTATTGCAGAGGAAATGTATTTCATTAAAATGGAAATCTGTTCGAGTTAATTATTCAGAATTTGCCGATGCACAGCATTCCAGAAAGAAAAGGACGTCTCTTTATAAACCCTTTCTTTGATAAAAAAGAAAACATCAAAGCAAATTAAAAAGGTATTCTTTGATGAGCTGTGCATAAAATGATGATCAATGACCCGTCCCTGATCTGTTTTTTTTTTGTATGTCTTTGATCGGTCTGTTTGACTAGATGCTCTTTGTTAACCCTTGTCTTTGTTTTTGTTTTTATGGGTCTTGTGTTAGGTTTCATATTTTTTTTTTGAATCTTGAAAACAAAAGACAAACTTTGAAAAACATAACAGGAAAGGGCTTACATTTTGCATTTTCAACTTTTAGAGAATATTAAAATAAAAGATTCAAAAGAGCCTGTCACCTAAAAAAAAAAAAAAAAAGATTCTAAATGAATTAAAATACTGACTGGGTCCAGCACACACATTTCCATTCTCCTTGTGTGTCTCTTTTGCTATGAATTTCCAATGCATATTCATTTTTTAGGAGCTATAACTCAGACTCATTCAAGTCTTGCCCTCTTCTCTTTTTTGAATGTGTGAGTGCGCCTTTCTCTAATAAAAAGATCCACTACCACTTTGAGAACAGAGCCATTCAGTTATTTTGAGGCTGCAGGGAGCATCCAGCGCATGTCTTCACTGTGTAAGGTCTGAGTCTGGTTTAACATGTGTGTCTTTGCACTTTCTAGCATCAATACTATATGTGCAATACACTGATGATTATTAGTTCATCTTTAGTAGTGTATCTTTATTAGTGTTTTATAAATACTATTTCTATATACAATTTGTTTTTGGTTTGGATGAAGGAGGCATTCATCCAAAGTCATCCAAATGAGCTGGAGCACTTGATAATTATTTGATTATTACTATTCATGTCATTGTATTCTGCCCTTGGGAAATGTCTGGGTGTAGGTTCAGAGGGAGTAGGGGGGGAACAACGGTGGTGTGTGTGTGTGTGTGTGTGTTGTTGACGATTCAGCGATCCCGCCAAACAGTGTCAGCCCTCACCCGCTGCTAATGTGCCACTGTTGGCCCACAAGGCTACTGCTCCACTTAAAGGTGGCAGACACAGAGAGAGAGAGAGAGAGAGAGAGAGAGAGAGAGAGAGAGAGAGAGAGAGAGAGAGAGAGAGAGAGAGAGAGAGAGAGAGAGAGAGAGAGAGAGAGAGAGAGAGAGAGAGAGGCAGTAAAAAAATAAATAAAAAAAGACTATCAAAATATAATTGTATCAAAATAAAATCTGAGTGGCCGGAAGAAAGACCGACTTTCTGCCAAAAATACTGTCCGTCTGGCCTTTTATCATTCCCTTCGCCGCTCTAGAAGAATTATTGCTTGTCACATCAGTCACAGCTCGGCCATCAATCAAGTTAGTCATTGTGTAGTTATCAATCAAATTCTCTCCTCGTTCATTCATTCACGCTGGATGCCGGCAGAGGTACGTGTGTGTGTGTGTGTGTGTGTATGTGTCAGAGTGAGCATGTCTGTATTGTCTGTTATGTGATGACATCATCCCTGGTCTGAGGCATTACCTCACCTCCCCTAATCGCCCAACCTCCCCCCTATTCTTCTTCATCCCTTTAACCGCCCCCCCAGCATGACTCACTCCACGTTGGCACCGATTCCCTCCATGTAAGACCCCCACACCCCCACACACAACCTTCACCCCCTCCCCCCTGTAACACCCCGGAGTAACTCCTGGCTTTTTGAAGTGATGGGTTCTTTTCTGCAGACAATGCTGTTTGTGGCTCTGCTGTCCCTCATTTCACAGAAAAAAAAAAAAAAAGACGACGACACAAATACATAAATGCAGCAGGTGACTGGCTGTTTCCTCCCCGGCACGTCGAGGCCAGCCAATGGCACGGCGGCAGCCCCCCCTAGCCTCTAATCACTGAGCAGAATGGTGTCTCAGGGATCCGGCAGGCACCAATGAAACCGTTGCTAAGCGCTAAGGAGTGTGTGTGTGTGTGTGTGTGTGTGTGTGTGTGTGTGTGTGTGTGTGTGTGTGTGTGTGTGTGTGTGTGGGGGGGGGGGGGGGGGCGGGGGGGGGGGGCAGGAGCTAGTGGCAGCCCTCTCCGCCCCCTCCCATACACACATACACAGCAGACAGGCATCCCAGGTAACGGAGGGCGGAGAGGGCAAAACTAGATTTGAAATTACATAAAGTACATGAGCATAAAACACACACACACACACACACACACACACACACACACACACACACACACACACACACACACACACACACACACACACACACACACACACACACACACACACACACACACTGAGGACCATAACAGATGACATCACAGCGAGTCACCGGGTTCACAGCTGACAGGCATCTCTCCACTTTTCACTCTCTCGATACTTCCGGCTTCTGAACTGGTTGCAGTTCCACTCTTGTTCCATATAGGGGGCGCTCACAGGCGAGTGCAGAATGAATGGGACTCTACCCCTCAAAATCCACTTTTCTCAGGATATATATATTTTTTTGTCTGGTAATTTGAATGTTGCATTTGAAAGGGGAGGCTAAGAAAATACATACTGCTGGGTGTTAGATTTTTTTAAAGTCCCTTTTTTGTTCTAAAAAGCCTTTTAAAATGTCAATGACGTCATACACATATACGGCCAGAGATACTGCTTTACGGCGAGCTCTGAGTCACTTCCTTTTTTCTCTCGAGGCATCGACAACACAGCTGACAGGTTAGGCTCTCCCTGTCAATACTGCTTCAGTCAGTCCTTCACTGACCAGCATTCATTAGCCGAATGCTAGCGTGTAATGGGCAACAACGACTCAACCTGTAAGAAATCGAAAGGACCTAAGTACTCGTTCATTCAACTTTTGACCTATAATCCATGTTGAACTTGCAAAAACTACAATCAAATCTGAGATTTCTCAACGACAATCAGGCGCAAGAGACAAATTTAGCCGTCTAGCTCTATAGGGTCCCATTCATTTTGCACTCGCCTGCGATCACCCCCAGTGGAACTCTGGTGGAACTGCAACCAAAGTAGGTACAATGGGGCTGAATGGGGAGTGGAACGGCTTTCCGTAAACCGGCTTTGTTATTACCGAATTGTATGACTTTCTACACTACTGCCTGTTATAAGTATGTATGTGCATGTGTCCATGTAAGTTGTTTTGTCACCATCAAATTTCTTACAGAGAAATGTAAAGATAATGGGGGGAAAAAGTTAAATTAACAGTAGATGGAAAACAAACTGACATTGGGGAAAAACGCACTTTGAATCTCGGAGAAGTCAATTTTCTGTGAACTAAGAAAAACGGCCTAGTTCATGGTTAAAAAAAAAAACCAACTTCAAGTGATTTATAAGCCAGTTGAAGACTTTGATCACAACGTAGAGAATCATATTATCCTTCCACTGACAGCATGGGAATCTGCAGTTCGCATACAGTATAACAAGTGTGATATCTTGTAATTCAGCGGGTAATATAGCGGGGTGCAACTTTATATTCAAGGTCAAATTTACATTCTGAGTGGACAAGTTCAATCTCTACCGTATTAAACTTCCAGTGCTTTGAGGAACCTTTAGGGGTTCTCTCCAACATAACCTCAGAGACAAAAGGTTCATGAATTCTTACGTTCTAAATCTCAAACACAGCAGTTTTCGGCAATGCGCCATCAGGAAGCAAGTTGGAAGGTTGTTTTTAATTCCAACCCACACCACAACAGCTGAAGTCAGTGATTACTTCCCTCCTTCTAATTGTAGGTTTGCTGCTGTAGTTTAGTGTGCTGGGATGAAAAGATGCAGACTTTTCAGGCTGAATGGCACATAGTTAAGAACCAATTCACCCACTAATATGGGAGGTTCTTAAACACTTGAATCACATTCATCTATAGTGAGTAACCCTAAAGTTGCTATATTTGGATTGTTGTAGATCAGCAGGAACAGCTTATTTCCTTCTTTCATTGTATTCACATTTTTGTACAGTATATAGCCAAGCACTTATTGCTCTTGGTTTCATTTGACCTGTCGATCAAACAGAATGGGCTATCTTTGTAACCCACCCACTGATTGATTCTTAACAATCGCTCCATGGGAAACAAATAACACATCACAACCTATGAGCAAGGTTTCCTTTCCTGGAAAAAGCCAACCTGTCAAAAGGAGTTAAACTTCATGAACTGGTTCTAGATATTTTTTTGTTGTTATACCAGACTAATAAGGCAGAAACGTATTAATATGACAGTGCCAGAGAGTTCATTACAATCAAACAGGCCTCACCAACAGCAGCAGACAAACATTAAACTGATCTCAGCAGCCACCCCGACCCTCGTTAGTATCAGAGGCTTTTTCCCCTCAGGCAAAACTTTCACACAGAGCGAGTCCACATCAAAGTAAACCACGAACACGTCTCTAGTATGTATCTGGGAGAGCCGCGTTTGGGCTACGCTTCCCTTTCAGCATGTCGGTGTGGGCGGTTTAAGCTTCTGTATACATGTACAGACGCGGGTCTTACTGTGCTTGTAACTGTAAACCACCACAGTCAACAAAGAGGCTAATCCTCCAGGCAAAACAACTACTCCAAGATTTATGTGGGGGTGTACAGTATGTCTTGGGTATGTGTGTACATGAGATGAATGTAAGCAACAGCAACCCTTGGTTGACTGTTCAAAGTGCACAGAGTTCACATATTACTGTCGACAGAAAGAAAGCCAGGAGGGACGGTGTTTGTTATGAGGCAAAGTCCTCATCCTTAACCCCACATAATTGACTTTTTCATCTTCTGGTATCAGCTGAACAGTGTCTATTTAACCTTTAAGGGGCTGTGGTTGAATCCGTATTTTTACGCATTGTTTCAATAAAAAGAAAAGGTGCTCTACCAATCTGGATTATTTAAATTATTATACATAGAGTGGCATATTTGTTATGGTGAAGTAAAGGGCAATACATCTAGATTTTTATTGCATCACCATTCACTAACACAATGCAAAGGTTGGTCTACCTCAGGTTTGCTGAGGCTGGACGACACCAGGCACCCTGAGCCCACATCTAGGTCCCACTGCTTCCTGCCCTGGTTGTGAGGATCCAGAGCCGAAATCCGCCCATCCAGGGTACTGATGATCACAAGAGACCTGTGGACACAACACAAAGACTTCAGCACACTGTCCAAAATAAGGATTTGGAGACAGTTATTGCATCTTTACATACTGTGGCATAAGAGTGTAACAATATCGATTCAATGATTAACGATCCAATATCATCGATGCAAAGGGAAAACATCAATAAACATCATCATCTTAAGATGCGCCTTTATTTTGAAAATTCCAACTTTTCACATATTGAAATGTATCAATAAATACGGTCTCAGCTGTATTACTGTGCTGCAAAGTGGCATGCAATCAATGACAAAATGATGCCATGTGGCAGGAAAAAAAGCAGTATTACAGTTATTGAGTATAACTCTTTCTGTGACATTGTATGATTTGTAGGTATAGTCATTTTTAGACATTTTGATAGCCTGGGAAAACCCTGAAGAATTTCCAGAAAATTCGAGATTTGCTCTGCAGGTCAGTCTGGACAAGAGCCCATTTCCAATTTTTCCAAATCGAGGAACCAATCACAACTGTTGAGGCGGGCTTTACACGATGACGATAGCGCAGCGACAGCAAGCAGCTTTTTGTTTACGTTCAACATGAACGAACCCGTTGATGCCGCTGTCGCTGCTACGTCACCCGGATCATTGGTCTGATTGGTTGAAGGACTATCCAATTGCGGCCAGAGGCATTTGCGCGACGTCCGTTGGTGACGCCCCTTTGGAAATGAACTCAATAATACCAATAAATGAACCTTCCCCAGAACCACTCTCAGTTACAACTGAGAAGGGTCTGGTGTCAACCAGGCTAACATTTTGATGGAAAAATTTTACATATTGTACCTTTAAATGGGCATTAATATCATCTCAAATCCATCGCAGGCCCCTGAATTGAATCAAATCAAAATCATATTGTGGCAGACTTTGCGATTACAGCAAATATTGTGTCGTTGTCCAAATAATCAATATAATATTGTATTGTGATGCATACTTGTGATTTACACCACTACTGTGGCATGGGTACACTCTTTACAGCCCTGGGCACCAATGCTTTTTTTTTTTTTTTTTTTTTTTTAAAGATTATTTTTTGGGGCTTTTCCCTTTATTTGATAGTGACAGTGGATATACAGGAAAGGTGGGAGATAGATGGGGGATGACAAGCAGCAAAGGGCTGCAGGTCGGACTCAAACCCAGGCCGCCGCAAAGGCCTCAGCCTACATGGGGCGCACGCTCTTACTCTCTCTGAATGTTGACAATGACTGTCTTGCTCTCACTGCAAGCTGTTTTTTTTTTTATTAAAAAAAGACACCAGTGTTGTCCTTATCTTCACAGTGGGGGTTTATGTTTAATACAATCAAATATCAAATACACGACACTAAAGGGCGAAGAATTGTTAAGCGGGGGTGCAGATGTTGTCTTTCCCCCTCTAGTCCTCAACCTTATTTTGCAAATCAGGGTGCCCTTCAACTGCAGCCAACAGCACACCTGTGCATGACAAACCCCGTCCTGTCAGCTGGTACGGGTGGCATGTTGATTAAAGATGGGAGCAGACCTGAGGATCATCAAACCTGACCAGACATCCCACACATAGCAACTTATTTCCATAAAACAGAGACATGGGTTCCAGGATCTGTAAACTCTGTTTAAAGAGCTTGAGGTGAGTGAAAAAAAAAATGGATGGAAGAACTAGATTGATTGAGTATAGTTTATTACTCACAACTACTTTTTTTTCCCCCCATTTATTCACAATTTTCACAAATGTTTAATGTTAACTGTCTCACAGAGCGAGCGCAGCCCCTGGGACTGAGTTTAAGATTCAGTCTCAAAATCAAAAGAAAGAAAGAAAAAGCTTTCACTATATAGGGTGATTTCACTATATTGTTATCCCCTTTTTTCTTTTAGGAAAGGCATAACAATTTGTTGCACCTCAGGTATGGGACGAGCACACTGGTGATGCTCTGAAACAGATGGTAACAGCGACTGTTACGAGCATACATTTGACATGGATACTTTTCTCAGGCTGTTAATACTGCCATAAAATTAGGATCATTTACATGTAAAACCACCAAACAAAAGAGTTGAATTTATCGACAAAGTCCAGGGGCATTGGATTCGACATTTCGGTTTTCTTCAGGGCTCTCCAACATTAGCAGGAAATTAGTTTTCACAAATATTGGCTTGACTGCCCACAATGACGGCTCAGAGAAAAATACCATATCAGTGCTGTTAAGAAAACAACCAAACCGTGCGTAATTCCACTTTTACAGGTCTTTGTGAGTTTAGGCACTGTTGGATATAATAAAAAAGGTTTGACCATCAGAGATCATCAACAACAACAACAACAATTCATACTGTTATTTCAAAATAAAGTGGACATATTTTCCACATATTTCATTCAGAGGCATTGTTGGCAGAGACACAGTGAGAAGCTAAAAATAAGACGCGGCAGGGGGGGTTGGGGGGTTGGAAGAGTATTCCCTTAGATGATGTATGGGCTACATATTTCTCACAGCACCACTACACTTTACCTGTGAGAAACGATGTTTTAAATAATTGTGGAGATGGATTTTTAGATTTCAGTTGTCCCGCCCCCCAATTAATTAATTCTGGAGCTCTACCAAAAACATTGACTTTGACAGGGATTTTCAGTAGTAACGTACACATCCTCCAAATGAGTTTTATTCCTCTTTATGTGCCCACACAGCAAGATTCTATTTCATCTAGTAACTCCAGGCTAAAAACAGTCTAACTGAGTTGAGTGAATCGAGACACCCAGCCCCACCCTTTGCCTAACTCTTAAGGGTTTTGCCGCATTGCTTGTCAATCATGTCCTGAGCTATGGCAGGGGCCACCTCCTGACTATTGATTTGTATCTGTCTAGAGGAGATGCTGTCAACGGGGCTTTTAGCTTTATTTAACACACATGCCGGAACTGAGCACCCACTGCTTCACATCCACACAGCTGGGAGCCAACCAGCTTCCCACTGTTGGCCACTGGGGCATGTGGGGTTTTAACTGCCTCCCTCGAGGGCAACTACACAGCAGTTGCTGAGGGAAGAGACAGTGTTATACTTTTACAGCTCAGCTCAAAAATAAATTCATCTCCCTTTATTTACGTGCAGCGTAAGAGCTGTCAACAAAGCCAAGTGTATTTTCATCACCTGTGCTATCCATCATTTAGACTGAGCAGGTGAATTGCTACCGACTAGCTATAATCCCTTATTGATCTCACTTATCGAACACTCTTCAGTCATGAAGGGGAAGGTGCGTGTTCAACGATGTTTAAGCCTTAGGAAAACTAAGAAATTGATTGTTTCAGAGGGTGCAAATCAATTTTAGGAAGGTTTCGCTGCTGTTTCAATGTAGTCCCTCACACATTCACAGGGAGTTACACTTGCTGCTCTGGACCAGCTAGTTTTGTTCAGCTCAACTGGTTTTGGAAGTTTGCATAAAAATGCAAATAGGATCACTTAACAGTAATGAGCCATGTGTCTCTCAGCCCCATCAAAGCCAAGATTATCTCCCCAAATCTCCTTTTAGCATTATCAGCATCGCCACTAGCACTCAAGTGTAGAGTGCTAAGAAAAACATTGTTTTTCCTCTCAGCCACCAATAAAAACAGAGCGCTAAAGCCCGTTCTCACCCTCTCCATTGGCTGCGAGACCCTGCCAAAAATATTAGGCTGATTGGTTGTTGCTAAGCAGTCGGCTCTCTGAGAGGGTGGCAGCTTTTGGCGGCCTCTGCTCGGCCGGCCCCGCCCCCTCCAAGTCATGTTGTGAATTTAGAAGTGAGGCAGAAGTCACCGAGAGCACGAAGTTCAAATTCAGAGATGGAAACAGGGCGCGCGAGAGATAGAAGAATTTCATTCGGAGGGAGATCAAAGGCTTTTGTGGACTCTTTGTACTCCAGATAAAGGATAAGTAGGAGTAGAGAGGGGGTTGGGGGCATTTAAGTCTGAAACTTAGGTATCATGATGGTAATGGTGAAAACGAGCCATGGAGGAAGGGAAGGGGGGGGGGGGGGGGGGGGAGTAGTAGCTATAAAAATGGTACTAAACCGAACAATAAAACCAACTCAAACAAAACAAACAGCCCTACTGTATCATTTATTTTCCACGTCTGAGCCCCGAGACACTGCTGCTCTGCTCTTCACCAAAGGGATAACATGTAGCCTGTGGGGCAGCTGCCGCCGACTGTGACAGATGCAGGCGGCGGAGACACTGAAGAAGACGTTGGAATGGGGAACGAAGACGGAGAAAGAGGGGAAAGTAGTGAAAGCTGCCAACACACTGAGGGTTGTTAGTGTCCTTGCCTGTAATGCTGTCAAAGTGTCATAATAGTGCAGAGCGTCTCTTCAATCACAAAGCGTATGGCGAAGCAGGGAGCCAATTAGCCTCGCTCTCACCAGACTCTCTGCTCCTCAGAGACACTCAGCCTCAGTCTGCACACACACACACACACACACACACACACACACACAACGGCAAAACCGAGCTGCTGGTAAACACACTCCATTGAAAGAAGCAACCAGGATGTTTACACAGGCCAAGTCTCCAAGGAGCGGGAGCCGTCGAACCGCACCAATCGTAACAGCCTTCCACTTCGCAGCAGCCAATGGAAGCACCGCTTTTCTCCTTGCTTAGCCAATGGGTGGGTGACTCTACAGACTCTGAGCCAATGGCAGAGCAGAACTGCCTGTAACCATGCAACAGCGAGCAGCCTGGATGCACGCTGGAGTGTGGAGTTCTGCTGCCGCGCAGCCACCGAGAGGCAGAACAAAAATACGAGAACATGGGGAGCACGTGGGGGAGAAAGTTATGGATGCAGCTCTGAGCCGGCCGCACCCAGCACCACCAGCTGCATCAGCAGGAGGGGGAAAAAGTGTCAAGTGGCTTGCTTTCAACATTTAAAGTTGTGTGTCTTACAGATAAGGTTTTAAAATGTCTTTATTCAGAATAATAATGAAAGAAAAAAAAAACACACAAGTTGAAATGTTTTCATGTGGTAATCCCATCATTTAATTCAGGCTATTAAAAGGCTTAGGACCTGCGGGCAGTTAGCACAGCACAGCACAGCACAGCAGGAAACCAGGAACTGGTCTTTTTCTTTAGCAAACATGAATGTGCTCCCATGTGCCTAACAATGCCTAAAATAAATGAACACTTGCACTAAGACTAGATTAAATGTCCCGGTTAAAAAAAGAAAAAGAAATCAGATTACTAATCACAGATGACATAACAGCTGCACTTAAAGACAGCTTAATGTGACTTGAATGTTTATACAACTGTCCTCTAAACCTTGTTGAATAATCAAGTGATAACTGTTTTTTAGATTTTTGTCACAGCAGCTGAAGAAAAAAAAATCAACCTCACATCCATCAGGATCACTGCAGCAGACCACGGCAGCAGCAGAGAGCAAAGGGTGTGGTTAAAAAAAAAAAACTTCTAGTACTAGCATAAAAACACACACCATTTACCCTCATCCCTCTCTCTCTCTCTCTCTCTCCCCTCCTGCATAAGTGCGCTCCCTTCTCCAACCCATTTGATCTCACACGTGGTAAAATCCAAACTATATGGCGCCATGCTCCTGGCGGCTGATTGGCTGGGCTGCAGCTCCGATCCGAGGATCTGATTCGTTGTTGCTAAGCAGTGAGGAGCCATCGAGAGTGAAAACAAGACAGCGTGGTCCTACTAACTACCAGCTAACTCCTTGTTTTCCTCCTCTCCTCTCCTCCCTCCCTCTCTCTGAGTATCCCACCTTTTCTGCCTCTGCCCCACCCATACTGCAGTGCTGCAGGATGGGTCCTGCCGACTTACCGAAATAGCCACTGACTGACCTAATAAACTCATTCCTCTCGATAACACACTGAAAAACCAATTGTGTTTAGCAATCACTTTTATGAAGAACTGGTTACTATTTATGTCACTGCACACAGTTAGGAAACAACACACACACACACACACACACACACACACACACACACACACACATCTTGTCAAAAGAGCCACAAGCTCTTCTATAACGCAGACAGTGTTCATCAAGTGCAGAGAGAGTCAGGAAGTCAGTGACAAAGACATAAGGTCATCACATCCCAGCATCATCAGCCACTGCTGGTCAAACCTCTGCACACTGGACAACAACGTCAACATTATTACAGAGAGCAATCAAATAAGAAATAGTTGAATAAGACAAACGAATAGCACCAGACATGAATTAAAAATATGGTTACCTACGGCAAAGACAATGAGGATAAAATGAATTCAAAAATGATATACAAGCTTGTTTGAAGTGACACTGAGTTTAGCAGCTAGAGGTAAACATTCAGACCCCTCCAATGTAAAACAACTGCTGTACACAAACTGAGCTTAAAGTGCTCAATTAAAAACGTCCCAGAGGGAGTTCAATCATCTTCATCTTGACCTGTTATTTTGGGGACAGTTTCTATTTATAAAAACCCACAACATCTCCCTGGTTACAGTTAGTGGACTACTGAAACAAAGTAAGAGGAAAAAAAAAAACAACAACAAGGAACTGAACTCTCCCCTCCCCCCCAAAAAAATAAAATAAAATAAAAACCTTATCCTCCTCCTCTTTTACCTAACTATAGCCAGACCCATGTGGCCAACTCAAATTCTGAGCACTAGCCCCGTCTCTCCGACGCAATTGGCGGACAAGTCGCCCAGCTTGGCGGATTGGCTGTTGCTAAGCAGTAGGCTGGTGGGAGCCAGCCGGCAAGCACGGCGGCCCAGAAGAGCTGTTGCTGCTGCAGGGCCCTTGAGGGGGGGGCAGGGGGGGGGGCAGGTTCCAACAAAGCTGCTGTCCTCTCACCTCCAAGTGTTCCCTAAGGTGATGGAGGACCCGATGGAGCACTGGCAGAGGCATCAAACCTGCCAGCACCGTCACATGCATGATTCACATACTGTACACACACACACACACACACACACACACACACACACACACACACACACACACACACACACACACACACACACACACACACACACACACACACACACACACACACACACACACACACACAGAGAGAGACAGATGTAAACACCAAGTCTCCAGAGCAGAGTAACATATAGATGGCAGCGTTACATGTGAGGTGACAGCCGTCAGCCGACACAACAGCAGCTTTTCGTCACAACTGAAGGCCGGATCAAAGCAAACATCTAGAATATTTATAGATTACAGGATACAGGGGCGAAGGAGGGAACGAGGATGGGAAGAAAAAAAGAAAATATCTGACGGAAACTTAAAAATGTTGACATCTGAGCGTTGCCTGATTCTCAAGCTGTCCGCATGAAACGTTTGCAAGAGTCTGAGTGTTTGAAGTGCTCCACACCAAAATCTGATTTGGAAGAAAATAAAAAATAAAAAGGGCTTTTCATCCATTCGCTTTAAAACACAAAGAGATCCAGGCTGTGAGAGTTATATTACCAACAAAGCACTAAAGTGAATCTTCCAAAGTGGAGTGGGTTCATTGGTTTGGATTTTGTGTCATGAACAAGGTCATGATACCTTTTTTTAAATAGCGACTCTGTAAAGTTGATTAAGGGTGTGTTAACATTCTTATTGTCAACACAGGACCTCGTCTGTTTGACTTGGAACAACAGCAGCAGGTAAAGCCTTGAAAGGTCACAGAATAGATATAGATTATTACTTCATTAATCCCAAATTGGGAAATGACTCTGTTACAGACAGCAAGTAGAAAGTTACCAAGGACATACACACATACTCACTCGCACACCAAAAATACAAGAAATATACTAGAACAAAATACACGCAATATACAAAATACAAAAAAAACACAAATCCACGTACACATCAGGCGGTATGTTTTTAAAAGGCTGACGGGATTAATCACAGACATAGAGGTGATTACTTTCCAAAGAATTTTCAATTTGACTGTTTCACACTTGGTCATAGCTGGTTTTCCTTTCTATTTTTTAAGTCCAAGTCCACTGTCATCACTTTGTATGTTGTTTACTGTACTGTGACAACTTTTTTTTAAAGGAGGAATTGATTCTTGAGAGACATTTTTCCTTCTGTTGTAAACGTGTTTTCTGTCATTCAGTCTTTTTGGTTTAAATTGGCCCATTTGAAGGGAAACACGGCGAATTCATGTTTCATGTCTTGGCACGTTTTTAACGACAATTCTCTTGACAGAATGGATAGAAGCGGAGAATGGAGTAGTAGAGTATATACACAAGGGGTGACATTAAAAAGCAATGTGTATATGTGTGAAAGTAAGGGAGAGCATTGCGGAAAGAGAAGGTGTAAGATGAGAGTAAATATGAGAGCAATAGAAAGAGACAGGCAGGATGTGGTCGTAGGACTGTTTTGACACTATGACAAAAACTTCCATAAGTTCATTTTATCTTGTCATATTTAACACACACACACACGCACGCACACATTTGTTGTTGTTTTATAGACATGCTGTTTAATGAATAATTCACCTCTATAGTCTTGCTGCATCTGCCATCTTTGTTCATTCTTTATCTTATTGACTTCTCCATATCACTGTTACAGTTTGTTTTTGTGATGGTGTGTACACTCATGCCCTCTGTGGCAGCATTTTATAAAACTGGCAGAAATAAAAACAAATAGAGAAGTACAAAAATAACCTTTGATGAGCTCAATATTTCTAGAATATTTGAAATGGTATAAGCTAAAACAAAAGAGAGGAAGGAATACTTTAAATCCTTTAATGCTATGGACAATATATTCTAAACATATTACCCAAAAAGTGATTGATAAAAAGATGACTCAAAGCCAACAAGTGGTGGTGGACAAACTGTGAATAAGAGAGAACGATCATGCGAGAAAAGAGAAGAAAGCATGAGACACAGACTGGGACAAAGTGAGAGAGGAAGCCATGGAAAACGCAGCAGAAACCGAACAGAAAGTGACAGACACAGGTAGGTACAGTATACCGAGTGGGATCAGACATGCAGGCAGGCACAGAACGCGAGCAGTGGCAGGGTGTGGACCAGCAGCAGGATGAACGCTCAGGAGTTTTCATGCAGCAGCTGAGGTGCCTGGCCGACTTTTAATAACGACTTAATAACTTCAAATGTACTCTCGATACTGCACTGCAGATGACAGGCGGGAGTCTTAAGTTGCCCTCACACCACAGTTATTCTGCCATCACTTACAGTATATCCTGGTAAGTTTGTGTCCTTGGTGGTGCACTGGGTGTAAACAGCAGGCCACTTCCTGCCTGTCTGTGCAGTGGTGAACACAACGATTGGATTCCTGTTAAACGCTGTGTGAAAACAGCTTCTCTTTTTTTTTTTCCCCCTCTGTCTTAATCAATTTTTCAAAAGAACACACACATATACACACACACATATATATATATATATATATATACACACGCCAACTTATTACACCTATTCCCCTTGACTTGAACTTCATGCCACTGACTGCACAGTGTGCTCAGTGGTTGTTTGGTATCCCAAATAACAAGAACTAATAGCTGATGCTTTGGGGGGTGGGGGGGGAGGGGGTTGTCAGAAAGCTTTTCAGTGAGCCTCAAGATTACACAGAGTGACGACGAATGGGAAACATGCCGCATTTTTACCACCATGAAGATACAGCAGCTGCAAGTTTAAGTATTAAGCTAAGAAACAGCAGCAAAAAAAAACAAAACCTCAAGAGGTTCCACTCCAATGTGTTCAATGTTATGACTGACTTCGATCCAACTTCCTCTTGAAAAGCAGACAGCACATGTATAGTACTACTACACAGAGAATAATTTAGTGAATGACCTGATAGGCTTCAACGAAGAAAAGGCACGGGAATACGAGTGATTCTGGAAGCTGTACCACAGTCAAAAGTATCTGTAATGGTCTTGGGTAAAACAAACGAAAAAGAATAACCTGGCAGAGAGAAGGAACATCCTGAAGAACACACTGCGCCAAAGATCTAAGATGGGCGTCAAACCTACTGTTTACCAAGGAAGACTAAATCAATGCCCTACCCACTGCGCCAAGAACTGCATCTCACTTTGGGCAGCAGCAGCAGGTCTAACAGGGTTCGGGTCTGTGTGAAGCTGTACACCTTTGACTGACAAGATCCTGGAGTGACATACCCTTTGCATAATAGTCATAAACTAATAATATGCACTTGTCAAGTTTGATTTGTGTTCTTGGCACCTGAGTAGAGCTAGAGCACCTATCACATGTTTGCTTTTCATTCACAACAACGACTTTCAGTTTATGTCCAAGACAAATTTCCTAACCAGGACAATAACAACAAACTCCACTTAGCCATGTTCTACTCTGTTAAATAACAGATCCGTGCACCCAGGCAGCATCTCAACATGTGAAGTCAAACACTTTAGATAGTGTATGAAATCTTTGTTCTTGCCTGCAGAGCCACTTTGCCTTTGACTTCAAATTGCAACATACTGTACATGATCACTTCCATCTTCTGCTAAAATCCCAATTAACTGTGGTTAATTAAATAAACAGACTCGTGCTGTATTCATACTTTGCTTTTCTCAGCTACGATCTGCTGACAGAAGGCGATAAGCAGACAGTGGGTCGTAAGATGATGGTATCTCTGTTGTTAAGTGATTAGGAATGTTCCCTTCATGTAATGTGATTCCTGTATGATAATGAATGGAAACTGGGCAAAGCAGGCAGGGTCCTGCCCATCACACCATGCTTCTTGTTTATTTAGCACATAAACTGAACCAACTGCAGTTTTGAACTTTTCAGATCTGTGGACTCTCTGTCTGAGAGCATGATTACAACGTTACCTGTATGTCCAGTTAGTTAATGTACTGTACTGTATTAATACAACTTTCGACAAGCCCAAATAACAACCAGGACGTGTCAGTTCATGAAACGTCCCGGCTTCGCGGCCTGCGGTCGGTGCGCAGGGGACTTCACAAACATTCTGGGTCGATGAACTGCAAGGGCGTTAAGCCCGGACATGCCAAGCCGAATGGACTACTGTACAGACGGGTTACGTCCTAAAAACTTTAGACAAAATCATCTCAAATAGTACCTTAAAAGTATCTAGTTCAAGTTAACCACATATGACTGTCGCGTGTGTTTTTTCCTGTGTACTTGTTACGCGATTTCCGTCAAAACTTTAACCGAATCTGCGCCCGACATGAAGTCAAACTCGCTCGTCAACAGTGTGTTTTTGTACTCTGACAGCTCGCTGCCACCGCTTAGTATTTCTTCTACGACAATATATCAAAAATACGAGTAGATGAGCAGCGATGACACTGGTTAAAACGAGATGTATGAGTCGGAGGGAACAGCAATCACATCCACAACAAGTTTTTGAGTGCAGTGCTGAGGCGAAGCAATACATAGCACGCGTCCAAAGCACGAGACAGTCTCAACAGCCCGGTTAACGCGACGTTATAGCTAGCTAGTTAAATGAAAAATAAAGTTTGTCATGCTTTTCATTTTGTCATTTGTGGAGGTCGTCCACATTTTGCAAGTGTGAAATACGCGTGTCTAACTGCAAGTGTCCGATAATGGGTGTCTAGCTGCTAGCTGTCTGTTAACTTTAACCATTTAAAAAAAATACCTTGTCGGTTGGACGTTTCCTTTACTTTCTCCATAGGATTCGTCGGTCTCCCCCGCCGAACCATTATCGTCATCCTCAATGGTAACGTCAGCTACAATAACCGGGGAGCCAACGTTCTCCAAGCCCCGCTCCATGACTCTTGCACCATCTTCCCCCGAGGTCGAACCTGAGCCCCGGGTGGCGGACTGCGGCTCCCTCCCGATGGCGGAGCCTTGAGCTTGCGAAGTCCCGAATCCGATGAGCGCTTTCAGCAATAGCAGGAGCACCAGGGAAATGCTCACGTTTCCAAAGTGAAGCCCCCTTTCCATTTGTAAAACTGGCACATTAGTGAAATATGAGATTTACATGCCACTGGCCTTGTAAATCTTAACATGAAAAAGTTAAAGTGCAAAAAAACTGTTAACTACAAAGAAAACCCCGTTGTGTCTTGCACAACGCCCTTCTGTTCTTTAAGTAAACATAAACAGCCACTGGGACACCATGTTATTCCCTTTATACTTCACACAAGACTTGCCTTGGTAACGCTAAGTCCCGCCTTGTTTCTACACTAGGATTGGACAGTAAAATACCTACATTCGCTAAAAATCCATGTAACCGTCTCTCATTGCGCCGTTTGCTGTCAATCATACATACTCGCATACTAAGCAGAATGCGATTGAATAAGAGAGCTGTCACTTAAAATGGTGGGCTCAAAATGTTCCAGCCCCCCCAAACAGTGCACTTCATTGGCTAATCCTATGTTTGTCAAAACGACGCAGGCGCACTGGCGTCTGGCACACAACAGGAGCAAAAAGTGACGCAAAAAAATCCCCGATGGCGAATCCTGTTGCGGATATATGATTGGTGGGATGTGGCGTCGTCCGTTCAATAAGAGCGACAATGTCGATAAGCAGCAACGCTATTGGTCTATTTATACCCTCGTGACTAAACGTCAGCACTAGATTTGGTATTTCAGCTGTCATTCACGAGTAGTTGTCAAGACAGCCGACATAAAAGCACAGCATCAACGTGGCTGTCTATGCGTGGCTCTCCTGCTGTACATGACAGGTACACTTCCTGGTCACGAGTTTTATTTTCTCACTTTCGGATAAACAAACAGCCATTATTACATAATGTCTTTGAAAGACTCTAAAAGCATTAAGAACTTTTTCAAATGGAAACTTGAAACTGCATGCCAGCCACAAAGCTTACAAGTTCATTAGTTGCGTTTTCATAAATATTCGACCGCTACTTTAAACAAAAAACATTTGTAGCTGTACAGATATGATACAGATATAGCGTATGATACATTTGAATGGGTTTAGGGAGTGTATATAAGGTCAAATTGTGAACCCAGTTTGCTTTGCGAGACGTAAACACCTTGCAGCAGAATTGCTTGCATTTCTAGCGCCCCCAAGTGACCATAGAGGGGAACGGCACCATCACTGTTTTTTTTTTAACTGTATTCATTGGTTGCCAAGTTTTTTTTAACATCTTCTTTGACATTAAACATACATTCTGTACTTACAAAGGCTTGGTTCATCCAAATTACAAAAAAACTTCTGTTACCTCTACTGATGTCTATAAGGGCTGCAACTACCAATTATTTTCATTGTCAATTAATCTGGTGAATATGTTGTTGATTAATAGATAGGTACATACATAGGAAAATAGCCTATACCCTAAGCCTAAGCCTTAACATTGATACTAGTCTGTAAATTGAAATATATTCAATTTACTATAATAGCATATAGTAAATACCTAAAAACACTTTATCAAAATTGTTTTCTGACGATGGACTAACTGAATTATTGACTAAATGTTTCTGCTTTCGTATCTAGTTTTAGAACCAAGTCTGTGTTCCACAAATAAAAAAATAAAACAAGGAGGCATTACTGTTCTCATTACAGTTATGTATTGGTTGACAAACAAAATAGCACCTTCACAGCAAAATGTTTATCACAGTGAATTAGTAAAAAAAGGAATAAGAGGTGCATGACAACTTGTATCGGACCCAAACTGGGCCACATATTCTCAGTTAACTTTCACTTTGTCTACACACTACTGAGGCCGATACATCCTCAAATGCATCCAGTTCCATTTGATTTAGGAGAGTAGAACTCGACTCGAAAAGTAGAAGTAGACTCAAATAGAATCGGATGCCCGGTACCTAATAACAGTGGCTTGTAGACAAATTTGCATTACATTTCCCAGATGTTCTCGCTCAGAGCTGTACATAAAACACACAAAAATTAAGTTTAAGGCATTGTGAGCCAAAAGCAGACTGAACAGCAGCATTCCAAAGTGAAATATATCAAGCATTTAAAAAAAACAACAACTTTAACAAATGATGGTTATTTCTCTTTTTTAAGACTTCAAAATATTTAAATGACCTTGTGAAACATGACATACGTTGGAGGTTTTTTTTTTGGGAGCCGGACACTAATTAAACCAAACCTTAAGGGTCTATCTTTTGTCTTTAACTGCTGCACTTTCGATACATTTATATATTGAAATGTCTTTCCTAAAACCTGATGATGCAGTTTTTATCAAAATTTAGCACTGAGTCTGAGTGACAGTGTTCCAACAATAGGACTAGCTACGTAATCAATGAACTTGGCTACATCTGTGCCAAGGCACAATGTACTTGTGTTACTGTAGGTTCAGATTTGCAATTAACTGTGACCATTTTATAGCCCATCATCATTACCTCAAAACATTCTACACGTCTCTCTATAGCTATATTTAAAATTAAATTGATGGCACAAGACCTCCTGTGACCAGATGGCTCGTGTACGGAATAAGAAATTGTAATGCAAGTAACGTACAGGCACAAAAAAAGAGCCAGCACAGTGGAGATAGGTACATGCAGGCAGCACACATTCAGTGGTTTGGTTTTTTGTTAAACTGTGAGCCTGTGGACTTTAACTCAGCTGACTGACTAGTGTAACTGTACAGGAACAGCTGTTGAAACTCGGTTGAAACCACAAACATTTCCTAAGCTCAGTCTTCTCTCAAGACATCAGATCACTGGTCCATGGCAACCGTGGCTATCATATGCTAAAATATAACAGACAGGGAGAAGAACTCCCATATCATGACTGAAGATCTCATTCATTTTTGGAGCTTTTTTTCAGTTTAAATTAGCATATTCATTACAGAAATTAATTCTGTAAAGTATAACTTCTTGATGTTGTCGAATATAGTTCATATTCCCCCTCTTTCTGTGATCTAACTAAACAAAATGACTTCAAGGCATATCAGCTTTTTGACTGCTTACAATGTCTCGGGCCTTCACTTGCAGCAGCCTACAGTAGCAGATGGCAATAGTTTGATTATATGATATAATGACATCATATAACAATATATGATTATAAACTTTTAAATGCAACTTTAATAGCATCATCTCTTTTGATACGACTGAAAATATCATCTTAAGGCACACCTTAGTTTCATTCTGCGGTACTGCAGTGATTCACAGCACTTTGCAGACATTTAGTCAAACCTGCTAATCACAGGAAGAGCCAACATTCCCAGTGAGACCAGGCGGCCAAACTGAGCAACAATACAGACTGAAAAAAACAACAACCACTAAGCATATCAGATGCACTTGATTTTACTCATCAGGCACTTTAAAACTCACAGTGTCAGACGCATCACCTGCAGGATGAGAAAAACCAAGTGATCCTCAATTGTATCTGGCTTTGAGATGTGTGAAAACAGACCAGCTACAGTTTGGTCCAGTTCTGCAGGAGGTGCAGCTCTGTCCAAACACAGTCTGAGACCAGGTGTAAATCATAAACACGGCACTTGTGGGTAAAAGTGAGGTCATTTGGGAGGAGGGACGACAGTGAATGTGGCAAACTCTTCAGTTGATTGGAGGATCTCGAACCTGCACGCTTCCATCCTCCATCCCGAAGTAGGCTCGTTCAGCCATGCCGACGAAAAGCCCAGTCTCCACCACACCTGAAGAGGACACAAACGCACCATTCTGTTAGAACACAAAAGGTCATATCCAAATATTAAAGACCCCATATTATGCTCATTTTCTGGTTCATAATTATATCAGAATAGGTTTACATGGTTTCATTTAAAAAAAAAAAAAAAAAAAACACCATATTTTTGTTGTACTGCACATTGCTGCAGCTCCTCTTTTCACCCTGTGTGTTGAGCTCTCTGTTTTAGCTACAGAGTGAGACATCTCACTTCTATTCCGTCTTTGTTGGGAGTCGCACATGTGCAGTAGCTAGGTAAGGACTACTAGCCAGTCAGAAGCAGAGTATGAGGGCGTGCCATGCTAGCAGCTAGGCAGCATTATAACGTGTGTTACAAAGTGACGAGCGTTTGTCTCTGAAGTAAAGGCTGGACTACAACAGAGCTGTTTGGAGCAGTTTGTGAACAGTGTTTTCTGTTGGAGATGGTAAGTCCCTTTGGGGGGGACTTTGGGCTTTTTCACTTTGTAAACCTATTAAATGCACAAAAAGATATATAACACAATAAAGTATAGGGGAAAAGCCAAAAAGCAGAATATGAGCACTTTAAGGTTGATTACCAATTTTTTAAATTATAACCATCAACTTTAGTTTAGAGCCAAAACACAACCAACATTTCCCAAGTTTTCCTTCGGCAAACTGGGTTTGTCCCTCTCTTGCACTTCTGCTTCCTATTTCTGGGAGGTTGTATGTGATGACGATGTGTTAGCAGCACAATATGCACAACAGGATAATACTATGCACATCTATTTTACGAGACAGGTGCGTGTACAAGTAGGTCAAAGAAACAAACTCCCGCACACTGTCTAACTTGCAAAGATAAAAATTTCATTTACGGCTCGGTACTAGACCATCAGGCAAAAAAAGAAGAAGAAAGTATTCTGCTAAAACAGAACAAATTGCTTGTTCAATTTAAATTAATGAAATCATTCCCAGCATTCTTTTATTGAACAAATCGCACATTGAATTGAATATAAAAAGCACCACTAAAATAAGAATGATTTCCTACTGATATTTTCTTTTAACTAAACACAAAAAAAATCTTTCGCGATGCGTTTATTGCGCCAAATGATATTGCGATGACGATTAAAAAAAGTAAACAAATATTGTGCAGCCCTACATAAGCAAGTTAAACAGTGTGCGGGAGTTTGTCAGCAAGCAGCACACTATGCACCAGCACCTAAACACGGCCACGTTTGTCCTGATAAACCAAGAGCTCCTCACCTGGAATCATCTTGATTGCGGTGTTGACTTCCTTCCAGTTCTCAGCGTGCTCAAACTTCCAGTCCAGGATGAAGTTACTGTTGTCAGTGACCACAGGACCCTGAGAGCCAGAAAGACACAACTCAGACCTCAAGTCACTTGCCAAAATCATTCACAAGTTAAAAAAATAAATAAAAAGAATTGTAATGTAATCACCCAGAGGGCTGCAAGACAACTTCACAAGACAGATATGTGTTTAGGGCACTTACTACATAACTGAAATGTTGCGATAAAATGGTCCATCACAGTTTTTCCAAGACAAGTGACTACAAAGGGACCATGACACATGCACACACACGTTTTGTTCACTGAAAAGAGTTCGAACGTCGAACAATTTTCATTTCAAGGACTTTGTTCTCCAGTGCACTCTGACAATAGAAAGGTTGAAATATATATAGAAACAACAGTCTTATTTAAACCTGAATTTGGCAAAGTCTAGATAAATCTGAAGCCTTGATAAGCAGCTTTGGCAATTTTAGACCCTTTTTAGGGGGGGCTCAGCTCCCCTGAAAATTAAAATAATAAAAAAAAACTTAAAATCAATTTTAGTGCTTCAAGTTAGAGTTTGCGAGGACAAACAATTACAGGTTCAAAGGGCTTGAAACAGGTTTAATGTCCTGGGTGTCTGTCGCCGATGCTATGCACCTGTAACCCAGTCAAGGAAAGGGTTAACAGAAACGTAGTGTTGGCCAATCAGAGGAGGTTGTGCCACACTCCCGCCTTTGTCCGAGTCTCTATCTGATCTGTCAGAGGGAGAGCAGGGGACGGTTGTGAAGTTCAACATTGGCAGTCCCCAGAGAAGAAGTTGGTCATTTCATGGCGCAGATTAGAACCCAACTTGAAACGTAAACTAAAATTGCTGAATGTTAGAACACTGAGTCAAATTGGTCGTTATTACTGGGACTTATAAAGGGTCAGCTTTAGTTCCATCATAGTGTTAATGGTGTCAAAATATGTTAGCTGACGTTGTTGTTCAGTAGCTAGCTCAGAGAAATTACTGAAATTACTGATTTAGCAGTTTTTATTTTTTTGCATGGCACTGTATCCGTGTCACATTCTCATCAGGTGCGGTCTGAACCTTAAGGAGGTTCAGACCTGCTTAAGGTCTGAACCTAGAATCGCCCCTGATAAGCAGAACTGGCACATTCCTTTACCTTGATTGGGTGACAACCGCGTCTATGTAATTATTAAATGATCATGTGTAACTATGAGGCAACTGTTGATTAAATGGCACGCCTGTGATAATCAAGGCTTCCTGGGTAAACAAACCGGGACTTGTCCAGTCATTAGTACACAAACTGCCCCCGGGCTCAACAGCCAACAGGAACCATACAAACATGAAGAGCCAGAATCACAACCGCTCTCCTTTCTCCTGCTGGATGCTGTTCATTTTAAAACAACGGAGTAGGAAGTAAATCATTTCAGTTGTACTCTAAAGACCGCTAATGAGGCAGATATAGTGCATGTGTAGGTGTTATGTTTGTCCTCTGGTGCCACTGTTGTCCCAAGCCCTTCCCTACTGTAACTGGGAACAAACAAGAGTTACCCTTACGTTTCTAACCAAAAGACATTGTGGGACAAATGTGTTCAACGCACATTAAACATTTGCAAAGACAATTTTTAGGGCTGTCAATCGATGAAAATATTCAATCAACGGTCCATATTTAACTTTTGATTAATCAAAAAAAAAAAAAATGTATTTATCTGTTCTAAATGTACTTAAAAAGGGATATTCAAGTTTTTAATGCTCTCATCAACATAGTGTGCACAAATGTGCTTGCTTTACGCAAATGTTTATTATTATTGAAACAATCCAAAACAATAACAAATGTGTGTAGAATATTCTCCAGAATAACTTCAAAAAAAGGTACTGTATGCTCAAAACATATGCTGAAAGCATAATATGGCAAACTCAAGCCCATCAAGATGAGCATATTGACCTGAATGGAACATTACTTGGTAATACCGACACCATTTATTACACAGCTTGGTTGAATACTTGATGCGGATTGGTCAATCGCTGCGTTCTGCAGCTATTTCTGCGTAACAGGCCGTTGCCATGGAAGAAGTTCTGATCATGGATTTGGGCGGACCATTTTTGAATCACTAAAATTGTTTTTAAATCAATACTTTTGCTCATACAGCTGATCGGCGGTCACAAAGGGAGAGAGAGGGTGGAGGAACAGGTCAAACAGAGCGTCAGTTAGCTCCATGGGGAGAGAGCCGTGCTCATCGGCGGTAAAGTTAACCATCCCACCGGTGGGTAAGCCGTGTAATATTAGAATGGAGTAGAGTGAGCCGGTCATTACTACGAATCTCGTCGGGGGCGCTAATCATGCGTACATTTGTTTCTGTGTGAACTCGTTTTTACCGCGTTTATTTCGACAGCCCTGGGACGCCTGGGTAGCTCACCTAGTAGTACAGCGTGCATCCAATGGACAGAGGCTCAGTCCTCGCCGCAGCGGCCGCAGGTTCAAATCCGACTTGCGGCCCTTTGCTGCATGTCATTCCCCCCCCTCTCTCCTCTTTCATGTCTTAGCTGTCCTATCAAATAAAGGCCTAAAATGCCCAAAACAAAATCATCTTAAAAACATTTTTTTTTGACAGCCCTAATTTTAAATCATACATTGTTTACATCCATATCTACTAGCCTGCAGTCTCCTTATTAGCGACCTTTGCTTGCACATTGCAGCATATTTTGGCACTTTGCCACCGCTTGTATGCAAGTCAAATAGTGTGAAGCCACTGGTAGAAATGTGAGTTACGCCACCGGCATGCACAAGACAAACTAAATGGGGACCTGCTTGTGAACATCAGGTCATACAGTCCACAGGGCGCCAGAAAGTCCAGATACGTGTAGGTACATTGACATGGTAGCCATTTTGGCCAATAATCTGGTCCAGAGCAGACTGCAGTGAGTGAACAGGTAGAGGTTCATTTATTTGCTGAAGAACAATTAGGCTCTTCTGGTTTTAAAAAAGGTATCACCAGCCATCATTCTTAACCTGGACCTTAGGATCCCCCCCCAAGCCCCTGGAAAGAGAACTAGAGGAAACTAACTGTACTGTATGAAAACAGAATTTCAGAAAAATACCCAATTGTGAAATTGCTGCTGGAACAAACAGAGAGGTGTTATGAAGACAGCAAAATCGCAGAAGTGTTGAATTCTGAAGTGACAGCAAAGCCAATCCTCCACTTACTGCTTTACTGACAGCCATCCGTAAGTTGGCCTCCCCTCCAAAGCGCTTGGCTATCGTCCTGGAGACGGGGACGTACGCCATGGGGATCACCTCAATAGGAACTCCCTTCTTCCACTGCTGGCCCAGAGCCTTGGAGTCCTTTCTGGGAGAGGAGAAGGAAGATAAGATCCATAACTGGGCACGCACACACATTCACTTTGCAATTTAAACCACAGAGCCCTTGTATTCCATACGAGTGCATCCTTAGGTACACGATCTGAGAAGATCTTTTCTGCTGGATCTGAGTTATACAGAATCATCCAGTTACCGTGTTCATACAATAGTTCATGTGGGGAAAGTCTCACAAAAATATGAGAAGTAACAGACACGTAGAGTAGGTGATGATCCAGCTGTGTGGAAACATGGTAATAACATTCAACAGTTCCACTGAAGTCCAACTTATTTCCTATAGCACAGAGTTACTCCAAACCCCTGAGGTTCACCGTGTGGAGACTGTCAGTTAGTTAGCTATTCTATCTATCTATGCTACTAATCACTGGTTATGAAAAGCAAACCATGCCACACAAGCAAGGCTTTGATAATTAAGTCTAATACAAACGTGCAATTAAAGTCAAGTGAACTTCCTACGAGACAGAAAACCGCCGCCTCTCAACCAGCTAATATATACTTTACACGTTTAACAAATCATCACTGAAAAAAAAAAAAAAAAAACACAAAACAAAGCCACGTTCTCTAGTAATTATCCTTCTCTCATCGAGTTCAACTAGCACAGACAAACCTGTAGTCAGCAATGACAATGAAATGTTTGGCACAGCCGGCTACAATCTTCTCCTGAGTCAGGCAGCCGCTGCGAGACAAAGAGAGGACGAGCGTGAGACAGAAATCGGAGGAGACACCGGATCAGTTCTGCTGTCTGCGTTAAACTGCACTCACCCGCCGCCTTTTATCAGCGCCAGATCTGCGTCCACTTCGTCTGCTCCGTCAATCGCCACGTCCAGCTGTGTGTGTGTGGGGGGGGGGGGGGGGGATGTAAACTTATTACAGCAGACAACAAACTGCTGGGTTCCCATATTTCTCCAATTACAATCAATATTTGTTTGAATGAGCTGATATTGATTAATAAAATATAGAAATCTATCTTTTATTATATGCCTTTTCACCACGGACGTATACATAAAAAGTACTTCAAACTGAACTAAAAACAAAACGTCGGGGGTTCAATTCTTAAGGTAAATATTAACCTTGTGCATTATAAAAAAAATGAGGGTTGCTTCTACGATTGACGGCATAAGTTCTGATTTATATCCAAGCAAACTTGGTATTGTAACTGAAATGCCCCTAACCTAACTGATAATGAATCGTAATGTAATTGGGACCTTGTTAATCCGAATTGAAAATCCATAGTTGTGTCTATCACGGAAATAGTGCACTATATATAGTGTGTTCGCCATTTTGCAATGATTTTCAAATTCTTCGCGGTAAATGTCATTGACTATACAGTCCACTATAAAATACCCACAATGCACAGCTAATATGAGTGTAAATACGATGTACCCTACATTTCACTCCCGTATTACCATAATGCAATGTGGCCGTGTTTTCCCGGAGGAGAAGAAGAATCAGAAAGACACTTTCAGCGAGTGTCCGAAATCTCGTCTGATCGTTACCTATATAAATCAACACTATGGAATGGTGAGCGAGTGAATGATGGAACGGTTTCGAACACAGCTATTGGCGATACTCAACAAACCATTCTCTAGATTTAGAATTAGCAACTCCAATTCATGCTGACAGGGTTTGAGCGCCAACATATTGTGGCCCTTCCTCACTGCCATGGCTTTCAGATTCGTTTGTAACGAGCTCACCGTACCTCTGGGTGCCTGTCCAGATCCGACAGCGTGAGGCCGTGCTGCAGAATCAGCTGACGAGCCTGTGGGAGGACAAGCCCAGAGATGGGACAAAATGTGACCAGCAGGAGACCAGAGTTTCTGCAGGTTTCACCAAGTCAAATTGAAGACTTTTTAAGACCATTATGAATGAAATTTAAGACCTTTATCACAACATCAACTAAGCCCTAAATTCAGTTTTTTTTTTAAGCCAAGTATCGCTGAAGAATGAAATCCGTTTTGTGTCTGTGGTCCAATCCGAAAGAGACATGAGCCAATAACATGAAGGCTGATTGGCTGCAATGTAAGTTGCATGGTGTTCTCGTTTGTAGTCCTAATAGAGTTAATTATATTTGGACTAGCGTAAGAAAGAACTACAACACCACAAAATAAGAAGCACTAGGAGGTAGTACTTCAGCGAATTTAAGGACTTTTGAAGGCCTAACATTTTGATATGGAATGGATTTTTCAAGACCCCGCAGAAACCCTGGAGACGTGAGACAAGAAAGCTGAGAAAAAACCTGCAATACTCTTTGTACTTTTGTGCACGTTTTTGTAGAAACGGCACAAATACACAGAAACAGTTGTTACTGATGTTGGGAAATTTAGGAATGAATGCATCTTCTCTTGCAAGTCACTGAATAATTGTAACATTTAGATGCTAAAGACCAGAAAAAAAAGGAGAAGACTGTGTGTGTGGTAAAGAAGCCACAGTGTTGAAACACATGCTGCTGCCACCGTGTATACATCATTACGCCACGAGGATGAATTCAACTCAAAGTCATGTTGGCCTAGAAGTAACAGAAGTAATAGAAGTAACATTAAATGTTCCAAACCAACCTGGAAAGAGGTGGGCACACACACGATGTTGAGTTTCTCCTGACGCACTCTCTCAGCTGGAATAAACAGCATGCACAAAGCAACATTAAGCATGGATACGTGTTGCTGCTTCTGCTTTTTTTTTTTTTTTTTTTTTTTAAAGCAATGCACTTGGAATGATAAATCAGGAGAAAAAAAAACAAAAAAAAAAAAACACATTTTTACATAAAAAGGTTTCCAATACATACACACCAAAGCAGACTGAACAAAAGTCAGTTGGTCAGTGGTTTCACTCACCTAATCTGTCCACAGCATAGACAATGGTTGACCCGCTGCCCACTCCAACCACCTGGTTGTTCTATGAGAGACAGAAAATAACTCAAATTGATGAAACATTTCACACCAGGTCCTAAAACCTGCCATGAGCTGACACTGACTTGGCCGGAGGTGTGTTGAAATGAAGTGGAGAGCAATACTGGATAGATGTCATATTAAAGTGTACTTATGTGTTCATTGGGTTATCTTTTCCACAGAGTTATACAGGAACGAAACACCATGAACACACGAATATACAAGTCTGAAGTTACAGCCTCAAAAATACAATGGAGTTCAAAATAAAAAATACCTTTAACAGTTTCAACAAAATATCACACGCCTTGATACCATTTTGTCCACTTCTTGTAGCTGATATTTCATGACCAAAACTGTCCATATGTCACGTTCCTGCTCTATCGCAGTTCAACTATAATAATGTGTAATTGCAAACTGATACTTTAATATTACACCATGCATAATACACAACACAGAATACAACCTCTCTTGTCTGTTTCTCATTCAGGCTGCAGGTTTAAGCCATGCATAACATGTGAGCTCATTTATTTCTGTTAGTCCATCAGTTAAAACCACACTGACCGTTCTATTAGCAGCTAACACATGCTATGACATACGGTTAGTATATTTAGTCCTTAATGCTGAACAAAGTTAACCCACTATCCCGGGCCAAGCATGCATAACAATGAGCTAATTCCCTCTCAAACCGTGCAAGTTAGATAACGGCAATACGTTAGCAAGCTAGGCTGCCTCTGTTTGTATAGCAGCTAACTTTGCTAGCATGCAGCATCCGAGAATGTAGCTAAGAGTACACATGACTGAGCTGCTGTAAACTAAAAGCAAGCAGGCTATGGACACTTGTGGATATATTAGCTAAACAGTGACGCTAATGTACCTGGACGTGGTTATCTACCGCGGCGTAAGCGGCCAGTTTCTTCGCTTCCTCTGCCATGTTAGCGACGGACTGACTGAACAGACACACGTGTTTCTGGCGGCTGCTGCTGCTGCTGAGAGCCACCAGCCTCCAGGATGCTGAAGAGAGAAATCCAGCTGCAAAGTTACTGAAGGAGACCCACCCCTGAAGTTTCATGACCCGGCCCACAAAGAGACGGCAGACTTCCGCACCAGGAATCTTATGACTCGGAGACCTGCGGTTATCTGCGCAGGTGCAGCACACCAGCAACCCCATATGGACATTGGATATTTCAATGTAGTGGACAGGGGCTGCACTCAGAGAAGTTCACCTGTAGAGCAAATATTCCGATCCTTTACTGCAGTAAAAGTACTAATACCAAACTGTAAAAGACTCTATTACAAGTAAAAGCCCTGCATTGAAAATGTTGTTTAATTACGAAAAATAAGTACTCAATGCAGGAAAAATGTCCCCTGTGACTGGTAAATATGCAACTGATTATTTTTTCTTTTGCTGATTATTTTCTCCATTAATTGAATAATTGATTGTTTGGTTTGTCAAAAATGTAAAACCAATGACCCAGAGCCCAAAGTGACACCTTGGCAAAGGATTTAAATAATTTAAAGAAGTCTGAACCATGACATGATTTTGTATGAAAACTGACTTAAACTATTATCACAAAAGTTGTTCTTATAGACAAACTTTTCATACATGCTTTACTTAATTTTTAAAGTAACTAGTAACTAAAGTTGTCGAGTATAAAGTGGCATGTAAAACAAAAGAGACCCAAGAACCTCAGAATTGTACTTTAGTACAATACTTGAGTAAATAGTTATATAAGAGTTATATTCCACCTCTGCCTGTTTGTTACATGTTTTTTTTTTGTGTGGGGATTGTTTCTGTGTAATATCTAAAAAAAAAAAAAATACCACAATGCATGCTGATGATTTTCAGAGTGGTGGAGCTGTAAATCTAAAGTTTGTCCAGAGGGTGGCGCCAGAGGAAAAGCTATGGGGTCAGTCAAATTGATTCATGGTTCATCTCTCTGGGAGAATGACTGAGCTTAGCAATGATCACAACATTCATATCAGATAGATTATGAGTTTTATTGTGTGCAAAGTTGATATTTTGGCCTGAGGGGGGTGCAAGAGATAAGAGTTAAGTAAAGTAAAGAAAGAAAGAAAAGGGTTAATTCTCTAGAGAGCTGGAAATTTGCTCTGTCAATCTGCGAATTAGATTTTGATATTTTTGTTGTGCACAACAAAGCGTGCAGTTGTCCTTTCAGCTTTGGGAGGGACATCAACTTAGAACTGGGGCAGCCACTTCAATCAGTCTTCACCAATAAGAGTCATGTGTTTTTAATGGGAAATGTTCCCCGTCCGTCCTGTTCTCTGTTGTGTCCTCCCTACTTTGGGAAATATAAACCCATTTGTCTAGAATAAAAACCTTGTTTCATTAAATAAAAAGGCCAAATGTAAAATGTTGTTAAAACAAGCATCTCTACAAAATCTTTTCCATAATAAAATACAATTAGGAAATGTTGATTTAAATCAGGAACTATGTAGACTCGCACTGCCAGACCTTACCTCCACAGCGCTGCGGAGGACTTAAACAAGACTACAAATCTGCCCTGACATAACTGCTAGCTGTCAGTATTTGATATTTCTACCACTGCCACATTTTGGTTGGTACCAAACGGTTTAAAGGTTCGAGGGCCAGTGCCAGTTCCATTTGGGGTTACACTTGCTTGAAACAAAGTGTTATTTTTTTTTTTTACATAGAGAGATGGTCTTGTTTGTTTAATAGCTCCACAACAGATTTGTGTCCTGCAAATTCACTGCGTAATGTACTGTATGTATCCATTTAGCACTTAACATATCAACCTTTTGTGATATAATGGAACAAAGTGTTAGTCAAGGGGGTCAAATCTCTGTCCTGAATAGAGCTGCAACGATTAATCGTTTGATCGATTAGTTGTCAACTCTTAAATTAATCGGCAACTATTTTGATAATTGATTAGTCGGTTTGAGTCATTTTTTAAGACAAAAGTCAAAATTCTCTGAATCCAGCATCTTAAATGAGGACGTCATCTTGGGCTTTTGGGAAACACTGATCCACATTTTTCACAATTTTCTGACATTTTATAGACCAAACAACTAAACGATTAATCGACGATGAAAATAATCGTTAGTTGCAGCCCTAGTCCTGAATCCTCCTCTAAAAGGCCATTCCAACGTTCTGAACATCTGGACAGTTATTCAGAGAATTCTTTCTGGTCAATACACACACGCACACACACATATTTACATCACTACTACTTTTTATTTGGCAAACAGCTTGAGATAGTCTCTCTTTTTCAGTGTACAGTATATATATTTATATACCATAGTAAACCAACACATTCTGTCTTATAACCATTTTTTTTCTCATTTTTACATATTATAGCTGATCTTTTTGACAAAAATGACAGATTCTGTTTGACACCTAAATTAGTATGCTATATAAAAATCCACACATCTTACATTCATGATTAGAAAAAGTAGGTTATATGAAATCAGGAAAAGGAAAGGAAAGAAAAAACACCACAGTACGCAATTTCAAACAAATTCAATTAGGAGGAACGGAGTCAAGGGTTTCACAAATGTCTATCACTCTGAATCCAATGTTTAGTCCTCTGAGAGAAGTTTGCTGCTATTCCAAAATCATCAGTACAGAGAAGATATCAAGGAACAACAATACTGTCACATAAGAAGAAGAATGGTTAAATCTCTGTACTCGGCCCAAAGTTAGAAACTAATACCTTGCCATGGATTATAATGGATACTTGATAAAAACTAAACTTTGCATTGCAAACTGTACATATTACTTCATACCTCACAATCTGTCTCCTCTCTCACCAGTGCTGTTTTAAACCTTAATCCAGAGATTATGCAAATGCCCCAGAGCTTCCCTTTCATGCCTTGCTATCTCGGCATGAGACATCTGTTTAAATTGGACATCTTTCTCACGTCTGTAAGACAAAGTTGAATAGAACTGCATGAGGGAGCTGCCATTTGGATATTGGAAAAGCAAGTACTGTAAACCGTAATAAAATCCAGCACTGAGAAAGCCTTGTTGACAGGCATGCTTATTTTTTACTTCTTCTTCTTGATGTGTGCAATAATTGAATCAGCACAGAGCAGTTTTTATACCATGGGGATGGACTGAAAAGTTTGTGTCTTAAAAACACAGCTGGCCTGTCTTTTCGCTGTGAAACTCGAATCTCACCAGTGAAGTTCTGTTTTTTTATACACAGTATTGCTGAATATTGAGCGTTGCATTCGGTTTATTGAGAAGTTACTGTTTCGACTTGCTACTTTTTTTTTAAATCATAGAATACATTTCCATTGGCATCACATTGTATCAAAAACCCAGATGAGTCATGCTTTAAGCAAACCTGCGCTCGCTTAGAAATTTTTTTTGTTCTTTTTGTACTGTAGATAACAAGATAATCTTTCCAGACATCTGGATTGTTACATGACAACATTTGCAAGCATTGATCTAATCATAACATCTAAATATAAACCAAAACCAGATTATTCTAAAACTGATCTTTGAATACTTGTTCACAAAAATAAAAATGATGCATTTTTGTTGAATCCAAAGCTCACAAACGCTTTCTTTATCTTTATTTATTTAATTTTTTATTTTACCTTTACCTGACTTTCATCTTTACTAGCAATGCACCAGAACTGTGTTGGACTTTGACATGGAGCTGGAAGGGACTTTGATATGTAAACACTGCGGCAAAGCCGGATGTAAGACGAGACACTCAAGATACAAGAATCAGTAACTGTGGAATGTAAAGGAGCAAACGGACAATTATAAACCACTTTCCAGTTCGGGATAAACATATACAATTCTCATTCTGTACTTCAAAGATAAATTGTCATCGTGATAAATAAATATTATATTTGAATTTAACCTAAAAATCTGTTTTGTATATTGCCATAATATATTCTAATATATTCATTATTTGATAAAGATTTCACTATATGATTTGGTTTGTGCTGTCGTAATTGTAATATGTATGTAATATATACCTGTGGAATGTGTTTTTTTATTTGACTCCACCTAAAAAAAATGGCTGGCAGTAAGCTAGATGGACAGACTAGTAACACACACACACACACACACACACACACACACACACACACACACACGCACACACACCTTTGTCTCCTTAATGAACACTGACATTTGCTGGAATGACTTAGAAACTAAATATGCACGGGCACAAGAGTCCTCCGTAGAAAAAGGGGAATCACAGCTAAAAGGTGCAGGAATGTAAAGGTTTTAACACTGTACAATGACAGAATTACAAAAAGTACAGGTTTACTTTGCAGTGGCTTAAATGCAGTGTTCTTACCAGCTAATTTACCCACAGGAAAAAAAAGTATTTAAGTACTTATCAACACAGTGTAAGTATGCAATATTTCCCCGAATGACAGTGTAAAAACACAATGTGAGTGCAAAGTGTCAAAAAAAGATATTGTTCATACTTACATTGTGCCATTACACCTTTCTACGTACTCCACAATGTACACTGGCAGAATTTTCAATTACTTACACAGTATTAGTGAGTACTTTTAGCTTAACACACAGATGAATACACTTCAGTAAGGATATTGTAATTATATTGATATGGCGTGAGGAGAACGTGGAGGTATATATGGCACTGAACAAGCTGACGGGGTCAAACGGAGGTGAAACAGGGAGTTCTGGACGCTCCTGTTCTTCGGTATAACTTTCCCTCAGAGAGATGCTGTCTGTCCACGTTTGGAAATATTTCCAACAGCTCCCATCTCTCTTTATCATCGACTTCCCACATTTCCAGTGCTTCAACTGTAAGAATGTTCTTATCGGATACAAAAATCCAAACAGTCGGTTATTCTCCTTTTTGCTTCCGTACAGTGTTGCATTGAAAAATATCTTGTTGTTTTTTAATCCTCGTTTCTTTTCATTTTCTTAATTCCAGACCCCTTCTTTTTTGGTGGATCCAGAACTTGTCTCCATCTGTGGCTACATGTGTTGGGCATCCATTATGTCCAAGTATTTGGCCTCAATGATATGAGGAAGCACGTTGTTCCTAAACATAGAGCACACAGAATCCATGTAAGTCGTTATTTGTTAGACCGGCACTGAGAAAGAAAACCGGAGGAAACAAACCAGCAAACCATCAGAATGTCAGATGTTATCAGACCAGAAGTATCACTTCCTTCTCAGCAGTACCAGTGAACAAGAGATGGAATCAACGATACAGTGGTGGCTGATTTGGGAGCGTGCACAATGGCACTCGAGATCTGGGTGGGAACATGCTGCATATACTCTATATCAGCTACAAAATGATACACTCAAAGGTAAAATCTTCAAGTTGACATTAAATGATTTTTATTTTTAATGCAGCAGAATTACAACTGCTGCTGTTGAGGGAGCACAAAATGGCATTAGGTCAAACTTAGTCTCGCATTGCCCGACCTTCCTCCACAGTGCTGCGGAGGAGGGTCTGGCGAGTCCACACAACATTCCGGGATGGGAGAAAAACTTGCTCTGGTTTATTGGGATTTTTTTTAAACTAATCACAATCGTCTTGGGTGGCGCTAAGTGCCGGACGATCAAGACGGAGCCTCGCTGCTGCTGCAAAATAGCCTCGGGAAGGAACTTGTTTTGGCGGAACATGTGTACGTTCAAAAGTAGTTTTAATCGTGCAACAGAAAACTCAGATTGGACAGATAGTCTAGCTAGCTGTCTGGATTTACCCTGCAGAGATCTGAGGAGCAGTTAACCATAGTCCTCAGAAATCCACCAGAGATTAGAACGCCAACACAAAGAAAGAGGCAGGTAATGGTAATCCGGCTGAAAAGAGTGATATCCGGGGAAATTTCCGGCGGAAACGGAGCAATCCCGGAAGTGGAACGTCGTGGATATAGACTAGGGCAAACTGTACATAAGCTGCTCTAATCACTCATTGTATATGGATGAAATGACTAAATGTATGTGAAAGGTGCTGCTTAGTGGCAGTAGCTCAGTCGGTAGGGACTTGGTTCAAGTCCCCGTACGGACTAAGTACGGATTGTGGGCACTGCCAAGGTGCCCTTGAGCAAGGCACCAAACCCCCAACTGCTCGGGGCCCCTTTAATGGGCAGCCCCCTCACTCTGACATCTGTCCGTGCATGTACAGTATCTCACAAAAGTGAGTACACCCCTCACATTTTAGTAAATATTTCATTATATCTTTTAATGGGACAACACTAAAGAAATTACACTTTGCTACAATGTAAAGTATTAAGTGTACAGCTTGTAAATGTGCTGTCCCCTTAAAATAGCAGGATTAATAAAGTTGTTTTCTTGTAGTGTAGTGCATTTGCCCCTCAGCTCTACAGAGCATGGGAACAAGCTGATTGTTTTGGTGAGCTGGTTTGGTTCAGAATTGTTCTTTTGATTAGCGTTGTTTCACGACGCAGCTGTTTCTAGCCACTGTACACTACCTGCCCAGCAGCAAACCGCACACAGACACAGTCAGAGACTAGCTGGTGAACATAGTGGAGCATTTAGCCATAACCAATAGCAAATGTATAAGTTAATATGGCAATGTTGTGTGGACAGTTTGCTGCACTGTCCTGAAGTCCCCCTGAAAAGGTGATACATGCTAGATCGGATCCACAAGACGTGCCGACGTGGTTAGATTTAGGCATGAGGAGTGGGGATTGGTTAGGGTAAAGTGTTAGAATAATAGGGTAAGCCAATCAAAGGCAGAATAAGGCGGGCCACGAGGCACGTCCTTTGACGTCGACACATCTAGCGGATCCGATCTAGCATCTACCCTACATCTACAAAAGAGTTAGCCTTAATAAGAGGCAAACACTACTATAAACAGCAGTTGTCTGGTCTCGGGGTGGATTTTGCAGTTAGAAATATTATTTGAGTGCGTTTGACACATTTAGCTCTTCACTGAACAACTTTGTGACGCTGTGGCATTGCATCATTGAACAAGCCATTCCAAACTGCCAGTTGGTGTGATGTCACCACTGGATCAGGCTTGTATACTAGATTTGGACTTTAATAATGGTATGTAATGTAAGGGTGTGGAAAAGAACCCCAACCAGTGTGTTTCAGTAAACTTGGGTATGGTGCTCTGAAAAAACTAACTTAACTAACAAAACTGATCATTTGGTTTAAAAAAAAAAATAATAAAGTCACAAAGATGCTTCACAGACATGCAAAAAAATCAAATCATCACAAAAACAGGAAAATACTAGTAAGTAATACTAAGTACTAGATACATGAAGTTGACTTGCTTTCTTCAGAGTTGAACAGTTTTTCCAAATGAAAAACATAATTTTTTATTGAATATATTCCACTAGTTTGATGCACCAAAGTCAAGGAGTGCGGTAAATTATTCTGTGAATTTACAAATAACATATATAATGCACGACACCCATCTGCTGTATCTCGACTGCCAGATGTTTCCAAAAAGAAACACATTAGACACAAAGGAAATCAATAAATAAATAAATTAAGATTAATCAAGAAAACTAGAAATGTCAACTTTATTCCCCCCAGAAGGTAGTGTTTAGAAATATACTGTATGTGGTTTTGACAACAATACAGTACATGCATTTTGTGAGAAAAAAAGGGGTGAATCTCAACTGATCCAGTCTCATAAAAGTCTTCTTAGTAGCATATAACAAGTCCTAGGAGATCCAAGTGGTGGAAACAAAAAAGGATCTGACTCTTTAAAAACAGCCCTATCTCTGTAGGGATCCCTTCCATAATGTTGTCAGACACTTAGAATAATTATCCGAGCCTGTCAGTGGCACAAACAGCACTTTTAGTGGACGGAGACTGACAGTGTGCATTTTCCATTGCAGCGCGGTTCGTGGCTGCCGGTTGCAGCGTTCTCACTCAATACTGCACCAAAGATTTCAAGATTTCAAAGATTTTTGTACACATTAGTCACACCAATGCATGGGCAAGTAGGGTCCAAGTTGAAAAATACCAAAAACACCTGTGTTTATGCATATTAGCACATATTTAATTAGATGATTCCTTAATTTGCATAATTAAACATAAACGTTCAGAATACTGGTAATGCAAAAAAAGATATTGTCTTAATGTAAGTAATCAACTGGGGAAGTTTCATGGTAATATCTGTTAGTCAAAATATTTTCCCTATTCACCTGTAGTGTCTCCCCTGCGATGGGGGCTGCAATGGGAAATTGTGGCATCACAGATTTCTATGGCAAGCACTTTTAACATTTTAAAGCTAAGTTTGACTATCCGGAATTAACATTGTAGATATCAACAACGTCTTTCCGACTAGTCGTAATTACCTTTTGGATAGTTGGAATTGTCATTCAAGATATCTGTAACGTAATTGTGACTAGTCGAAACGACAGTTAGAGATATCTGTAATTCAGTTTTGACTAGGCAAAACTGAATTACAGATATCTGCAGTGACGTCATTGGAAACGACATGCAACTCGTCACACATCTTAAATGACAATTGCGGATATCTGTAATTCAGTTTTGACTAGACAGAATGAAAGTTAAAGATATCTCAAATGTCATTATGACTAGTGCAAATTATTGTGCATACGTAATTTCCCCTCCCCACCATAATCAAAGTGAATGGAAGAAGGAGCAGTCATGTATGGCACATGGCGTTGGCTGTAATCAGTGCTAATTACAAGTTAACAGTTAACAGGTGCTCCGCCTAGTGGGATACGGGCCTAATTTGCATATAGATATCTTCAACGTCATTTCGCCTAGTCAAAACTCTAATTCAAGATATCTGTAATTACATTTTGACTAGGCAGAATGAAAGTTACAGATATCTCAAATTTCAGATATCTCTAATCAAAATTAATTTCAAGATATCTATAACTTGATAATAGATAGCTACAATTACATTATGACTATCCTTAACTGCAGTTTGAGATATCTACAACTCCATTTTGACTAGTCATAATTCCAGTTACAGATATCTACAACGTCATTTCGCCTAGTCAAAACTTAATTTAAGATATCTCAAAATGAACATGTAGATATCTTGAATTGAGGTGAATTAAAGACATCTTGAACTGGAGTTATGACTAGTCAGAATCAAATTGTAGATATCTCAAACTGGAATTACAGATATCTACAATTCAGTTGCAGATATCCGTAATTCACATAGTGGATATCCGCAACTGAATTGTAGATATCTGTAATGATAAACCCCATACAAATGAATGTCAAAAGTGACGTCATTTGTCCTAGGAAGAATGTCTTTGTGGATATCTGAAATGACAATTATGGATAGGAAGAATGTAGTTGCGGATATCTGAAATGTTCTTTTTGACTAGGCAAAACTGAATTACAGATATCTGCAACACATATCCAATCTAGCTGTTAAATGTTAAAAAGGCTTGCCATAGATTTCAGTATTTTTCAATACTTTCCACCACTTGGATCTCTTAGGACTTTTTACAGTCCCTCCAGAAAAACGCAGAGTTTTTTTGTGATTGTTGCGGGCAAAAATCCTTGATTATGCGGCACGTTTTCTTAAAAAATGCGATGGAATATGCGGGATATTTATGCAATTTTATGCAATGAAATTGCGAGAACTTGCAAAAACTGCGGGAACTTGCAAAAACTGCGGGAACTTGCAAAAACTGCGGTTTGATGAAAAAGAGAAAAAAAAGTGATTCTCCCAACACCGTGTTCTCACTAGGCAAAATTATGTCATTTCATAACGTTCCCATGGCAACAGGGGAAATGGCTGCTCTTGTGTGAAGTAAACGCTTAAAAACGTATTAACTTTTTCAACTTTCTGTTAAGATATACGTGACTTTTTGCAACGAAAATGCGGGGATTATGAAATCATGCAAGCCCCGCATATTTTGCGCGGAAATCGGCAATTTATGCGGCGAAAGTGTGGCGTATTTGAAAAAATGTGGCCCCCGCATAAATATGCGGACTTTGTCTGATTATGCATTCACTTCTGCAATCGCATAATCGTGTTTTTCTGGAGGGACTGATTTTATATCTTATAGCCAACATGATATCATGACTTTGCACAAACATACACACCACTTTCCTAAAGCCAAGTGGCGTGTTATCTGTATGCATTTTGAGCTATCCGCGTCTATGTCTACGCTCTACACAGCGGACGTCAGTCTGCAACGTCACAGCGTAGCCACGTATTATTGCGAGGCTACGTGTTATGGCGAGGCTACGTGTTATGGCGAGGCTACGTGTTATCATGAGACTACGGTTGGGTTTAGGAAAAGTCACACATAGCATACAAACTGGCGTGTCATACATACGCCACTTCATGAGATCAGTCTGGTTATAGAGGAGACCTTTATGAGACTAGATCTGTTGACAGAGTTTTTGTTGTGCGGTGTCATGTTGCATAATGCCTGTACTAATAGAAAACACATCCACAGATTCGCTCAGAGGCAGATTCAGGTCAGACACAGCACTCGTTATGCGTGGGCTGCTGAGAGGCATCCTGGTTTAAAACACTTGAGGAAAACTCATTTTCTGGGACAAAAATGGCCGCGGTCGTACCTGATTGGAATTAGCATGACCATGAACAGAGGGAAGATCATCTTCATGTACGGTATGGGGTACATGCCAAATGTGCAGAGTACCAGCAGCTGCATCATCTGCAGGAAGGTGAAGTAGTGGATCTTCCTCTGGGGCACTTTGCGGATGTAGTGGGTGGGCGGGTAAGACGTCTGCAGGAGGTGAGAGGATCAGGACAGATTAAAAAACAATCTACCCCGAGGTTCTTCTCTTCTCGCTGTCCTCGGGTCTCCTGCTGTCTTAAAAGAAATGACTCAGGGAAGTGGACAGCCCACACAACTATAAGAAGTGCACAGCGGCTTTTAAATCATAAATAGCATTTGGCTTTCAGTGGATGTTTTCTTATAAAGTGTATTTATAGCACGCACCCCAAGAACCCCCGGTTAGAAATTGTTCCCTTAATGATGAAACAAACGGCCTCTTAAGATAGATGGAGATCTCAAACCCCCAATGTTGAACCCAAAGTTACGCCCTTGGGTATGAACCTTAACAGCAATCAAAAATGACTATATATGTCTGTCAATAAAACTGTTTCCCAAACTTGCTTACCGCCTGCAATCATTTTGGAAACATGAATTAATTGGAACGTACGGACTCAAGACTCCACAGTGGAGGCCCGTAAATGTGTCTCATGAAATAAAATCATGTGTCGTCAAGATTTTATGTTAAAGCCGGGATTTGTCATCTACTTCTTGTTACTTTCATGTTGAATACTGTAATGTTGAGTGAAACTCTGCACGTACATCATTCTGCACAGTGAAGCTCAAACATCCAAGTGAAGTAACTATAAGCAAATACATTTCCGAGGGGAGGGGGATATTACATTTTTAATGTGAGGTAACAGTTACCTCACACTGCCATTTGGAGGCGCCAGTGTGTGAAGTGAACAGCTAAGGGGAAAGTCTTGTTTCCAGCAGCAAGGTTAAATCGGACACACAGGAGATGAGACACAAGAAAATAGTTCTTGTCCATTTCCTTTTTGGAAAAAAAACAACATTTTGGTAAGATATGGTTTTATATGCTAATGTGACTGACCATGTTAAGAGGTTCAGCAGGAAGTAAGAAGGGTGACAGAAAGCATCTTTCTGTGGCTGATACCACACGAGAACAATTATGTTAATTTTATATCTGTAAAGTATTCTGAGTAGATTAAAACACACACCAACAAAATCATATTTGCAGATATTATTTGACTCAGGTGTGGCCCTCCAGCACCGGGCACCCAGTCAACCGCTTGATGTGCAGAGCCCTGCAATCGACATATGGTCTCACACACTCACACACTCACACACTCACACACACACACACGCTATTTTCTAAAATAGCATTTGTGCTACAACCTGGTGCAATGCATCTCTCCTTGGTCCTATGCAAGGTAAATATTTACATTACACACACACTCTCACCTGCTCCTTGAGGAGTAGAGCCATGCGGTCGCACATCTGGTTTCCGTCAATGGAGGTGAGGGCGATGTAGAGGAAGAGGCCATACAGGACCGGTTTGGGGATCCATTGCAGCGGGAGAGGCAGCAGCAGCACCGACACACCGATGAAGATGTTGGCAGTCAGAGACGTCAGCCGGGTCTCTTTCACCTGGACGATACTGAGGACACACACACACACACACACGCACATGCACACGCACAATAATATACACAGATGAATGGTTACTGGAGAACACACAATTGTTTTATACAATGCAACAGACAACATTTTTTTCAGGATTTTCTTATCAGCGTTCTTGCACCTTTTCCTCAATTTTCCAGACCAAATTACTTAGGAGTTTGAGTGAAAACTGTATATACAGTACATTTTTCTAAACTTGGACTGTTGTGAACAAAGTAATGCTATGATGCCCTGATTTTTGTACAAACTATTTACAGCAACCTTGTTTCTCGTGTACCTAAGTTAATAAAGAGGGAACAGAGATTGTAACTGACTTTGATCCCACACAATGAAATACTGTGTATGTGTATGTGTGTGTGTGTGTGTGTGTGTGTGTGTGTGTGTGTGTGCGTGTGTGCGTGTTGCTGTGTACACAGTGTAACTGAAACACCCATCCGTCCACTTATCCTATCCAAAGAAGGGTGAAGCCAAGATTTCATTAAATACGTCTGAGAGGTCGCAAGATAATTAGTGGGACAGACAAGGAAAAGTCTATTCTTCCTCTAACCACTCTTTTCTTTTTCTTGACCTTTCTTTACCTCTTCAGGCCTTTGACAATTATTCAAATTAAACAATCTTAGAAGAAAAAATGTGTATTTGGTTGAACAACTCCTATTCGAGGGGTTGCATGTTTCAAGACATTGCTTCTTTTACCAGGCTTAAACTACAGGACAGATCAGATAAATATCCACCTGTTTAGACTCGTCTTTGTGTAATTTTCATTCATTTCTATTCCTGTTGTTGGGTACTTTATGTCTCCCGCTTTATTTTTTTATTGTGGAGCACTTCCACATGGTTCTGCTCAAAGGTGCCATATAAGTGAGCTTAGTTACTTTTAGTTACTCTTAGTTTTTTTTTATGTTGACACATGGGAAAGGTTTGGAACCACTGCTGTTAACCATTTTCGCAAATGTCCATAGACAATCAGATATGGAAATTTGGAATATTAAGTTCCAGACATATATATACTTTCAAGAACATAATTTCCTTCAATCAATATCTCTAATGCTCCTGCTCTTATAGAAGATTGTGCCCTATGCCTTCTTTATCACAGTTCTAATCCTGAATATGCGCTAACTAGCCTATACCTTTGCACATACCTGTGTGGCTGTAATGATGAACCTAATCATCTCATCTCTTAAACCCCCCCTCCCCTCTTCCACCCGGAGAGAAAATAGTTAGTTACATAGTAATCATGCAATCAGGAAAGAGCAGGATACAGTTAGCCTGCAACACAGAATTACCAGTCACTGCATGCTCTGAGGACGACCTTTAATTAAGCGTCTGATTAGCAGTGGCGGTGAAGGGGCGGTAAACTCACGTTTCATAGAGGTGGCCCCCCTCCACGCGCTGCTCCACGAAAGCCAGCTGGCGCACGTGGAGGGTGGAGTGGGGGAAGGCGGCGTGCATCCAGGGCAACCCCAGCACCGACATCAGTATGTTAATGAGCCCAGAGAGCATCAGGTCCCAGTGATACGCCGTGCCCTTCAGCAGCCTGAGGAGCAGCACAACGGACACACTCGGCATCAACAACATACTGCAGCACGACAACCGACTGAACCACAGCAACTCACCCAAACCACCCAGAGACCACTGCTGGAAACACACACTTCATACACTCACGGACAGAGATGTAAAAAGAAAATTGGCAAGAGAGCAGTTAGTCAGCCCACACGCTCAGTCACACAAACACAAAAGGGGGTCCTTCTTCTAAGCTAAGGTCCTGGCGAGTCCACACAGCATTCTGGGATGGTAGAAAAACATGCTCTGGTTTATTGGCATTTCTTTAAACCAATCACAATTGTCATGGGTGGTGCTAAGCGCCGGACAGAGCCACGGTGCCTCTGCAAAATAGCCTTGGGAAGAAACTTGTTTTGGTGGAACGTGTGTACGTTCAAAAGTTGTTTTAGTCATGGCAACAGAAAACTCAGATTGGACAGATAGTCTAGCTAGCTGTCTGGATTTACCCTGCAGAGATCTGAGGAGCAGTTAACCATAGTCCTCAGAAATCCACCGGAGTTTAGAATGCCAACACAAAGAAAGCGGAGGGTGAGGGACATCCGGCCGAAAAGAGTGACATTCTGGAAGTGGAACGTTGTGGATATAGACTACACAAACATAAAGGGCATCGTTCTTCTAGGGTTAGCTTCAACACAACCTGAATAAACTCGCTCTTACATACAGAAATATCAGAAATATCAAACCACTGATCGTACTCATCACCAGCAATGTGTCCTGCGCCTTTGAAACCAGCACACTGTAAATCTCTCTGGATAGGTCTAACCAATTGGTTATTAAGTCAAAATGTATGAGTTATAAATGAATTATAAAATAAAAAGATTGCTTAGTGCATATTTATTTGCATAATAATGACAGATATTTGGAATAAATAATAACAGAAAACAAACAAGTGCTGCTAAAAAAAGATCTGTGCAGGAGGAAAAAAACGTTGATGGTTCAATAAACTTCTTATTTCCAGGCCAAAAAAGAAATAAAAAAGATGTCAAGCAAATAAAAGGATGCACTAGATAACATGATCAAAAAAGAAAAGCAGGAACAGAAATAGCCAAAACTTTTTTCCAGCTTTTGTTCTATTATTAGTGACTTATGGGAGATGTAGTGAAGGTTAAATACAGCAAACTGTTTTTTTCAAAACTTGCTTTATAGACTTACACCACTTAAAGCTAATACAAGGCTTTGGATTCTATTCTATTGTATTTAGATATGTTTTGTGTAGAGTAGATTAGATCACAATAGTACAATTTGTAAAGCAATATGAAAATAGGGTTGAACAGATCAACTTTCTTGGAAATCACACTTTTGTATGCTTTAGCAGCCGCTGTTTTGCCTTCCAGTGAATTCGTCCTCGTTCGGAACAGACATTTTGATCCAATTAATTTCTGTCCAACAAATGTGGATGATAAGGGTTGAAAATTCCATCATTATAGATTTTCACTGTTGGGCTGGCTGATGCCTGTTGGCACTAAAGTGGTCTGTCCAATGCAAATGTAGGAGAACAGGGTAAAGGCTCGACATGGTGTTTTGGCTCTGAGGCTTCTTCAGAGCTCCCTGACTGTGACAATTTGACTCAGATGTCAAGTTTCTGGCTCAGTTAATCTTCCCTCCCTAACACACGGGCAAATATCCAGTTTCAGCAGATTCCAAAAGTCCTTGGTGGCTTTTTGAAGGGTCATAGTAAGAGTTTAAGCCAGTTAAAAAGGTAACTCCTGTTTTTGTGTCTAGGTGACTGATGGGAACAACAATCTTTGACATTGGTCCAGTATTAAGCGAGATCACTGCAGTCGGCAGAGGCAAAAGAAGCTACAATAAGTTAATAATTGTCCAGCTTGTTTTTACCTTTACAAAAGTGCTTGTTTTACCACTGACAGGCTTAGATTAATATTAATATAAAAGTGTCTGACAACTTTATGAAAAGGATTTCTAAGGAGGTCTACCTTTCTGTTAAAGAGTAAGATCCTTTTTTAAACATAAAAATTGCGTTAGCTAAAGCCACCAGACTCCATGTAAATAAACAATCATTTTAGCATCGTAAAATGCACTTCATTCAAAGTCGACATGAAAAGCCGTTTTGGGTCATCTTTCCACTTTTACAACCATCACAACTCTAGATTTGGTGGAAATAAACACATAGTTTACGAATTTACAAGTAAAAATATGTTGGCTCTATACACGCTAAAAGTATTGTTTTTTTAAATGGAGTCTGGTGGGTTTAGCGCTAGCGACCTCAGAGCTGTTTCTGGTGAAGCAGAAAGGTCTTAAAGAGATTTTAAAGGCCTATCTCTGTAGGGATCCTTTCCAAAATGTTGTCAGACACTTAGAGTAATAATCTGAGCCTGTCAGTGGCAAAATAAAGCACTTGTAGTGGACCACATTGGCGATGCACATTTGCAGCCCGGTCTGTGGCTGCCGGTTACAGCGTTAATGCTTAATACTGGACCAATTTCAAAGATTGTTGTCCCTATCAGTCACTTAGACACAGAAATATAGGAAAATAGGTTAGAAAGGTTAAAAAAACGGTAGTTACCAATGCACAATAATTAGTATCCCAGGATCCACCCTTACTAATATTACCCCTTGCGACAGTGTGGACAGTTTTCTAAGTGTATAAAGTTATATATAAGATGAAAATAAATCACGCTCGCTTTGTGAAACTACCTGTTCTCCGGTGCATTGGTCAGCGAGACAACAATGTTCTGGTCGATGAAGATGAGGAGGGCCAAGAGGAAGCCCAGGCCCATGGCGCTGACCACGTTCATGGCCGACAGACGCTCAAACGGAGCCACATTGAAGACGGGCCGGTCGTGAACTTTAAAGACGGGAACTGTTCACAGAAGAAGAGAAAAAGTTACTGAACTAGAGAAACAGTTAGTCAATAAATCAATTACTCAATCGACAGAAAATAAATGGAAAGTGTTTTGATAATCTATTCATCATTTTAAGCAACGCCAAACATTGGCTGATTGCAGCTTCTCAAATATGAGGATTTGCGGTTTTTCTTTGTCTTATTGGATAGTAAAGTTAAACTTCTTTTGGTTTTGGGGGTGTTCATTGGACAGAACAGCTAATATTTTAGACACAACATTGATTAATCAAGGGGCGCCCGGTTAGCTCAGTTGGTAGAGCGGGGCGCCCATATATAGAGGTTTACTTCTCGACGCAGCGGGCCCGGGTTTAACTCCGACCTGCGGCCCTTTGCTGCATGTCATTCCCCCCTCTCTCTCCCCTTTCATGTCTTCAGCTGTCAATAAAGGCCTAAAAATGCCCCCCACAAAAAATATATATTTTTTTTATTAATCGAGAAAGTAATCTGCAGATTATTGATAATAAAAATAATTAAATCCAAATAATCCTTAAAAATTAGCTATGAGGACATCCCAAACTCTTCCGATTCCATCTTCACAGACATCATCAAAAGTCTCTTAAACCGCTGTGATGACTCATGTTTGTGGAGTGGCTGGATTTTTTTTCAAAATGCTTGTGCAGTTTTCACCAAGTCAAATTTAAGACTTTTTAAGACCTTTTGAAGACCATTATCAATGAAATTTAAGACCTACATAACAACAATAAAAAAAAGAAAATTGTTAGCAACTGGCTTTAACCAAGCCCTAAATTCAGCTTTTTCAAGCCAAGTATCGCAAAACTTGCACCTCCCCATAGCTGAAGAATAAAATCTGTTTTGTGTCTGAAATCTGAAAGAGACTCGCACCAATAACACAAAAGCTGATTGGCTGCAATATAAGTTGCATGTTTGTAGTGGTAATACAGCAAATTATATTTGGACTAGCAAAATAAACTACAACACCACGGAATCAAAAAGAAGGGAGCATTTCAATGAGCATTAGAGGTAGTGTTGCATGGACGAAGGAAAATGAAGACCCGTTTAAGACCTAGAACGCAATACTTCAGCAAATTTAGGACTTTATGAGGCCTACAATTTTGATTAAGACATTTTAGACTTTTTTAGACCCCAGGGAAACCCTGTAAATATCGCATCCCATCACATGCAGCTGAATTAAGTTGGTAAAATTTGGGAAGACAATGCAATAATGGACCCATTATCTTATGACTTATTGTCTCTGGAGGTAAAGGAACAGAAAATTGGCCAGGCACTTCAATTTAAATTCCCTTGAGGGTTTGGCGCTCGTCTCTGTGTTTGGGTGTCGACCCCTGGAGAGCAGCTGCTGCCTTGGCAACAATGAATGGAGACTCAAAATGATGCTAAACAATGGAGGATAGAAAACTGAAAATCTCCAATGTGTTTTGGCCTGTGCCTTGATTAAGAAACATAAAAAGACAATAAAGGCACCAAATAGGGGAGGCCCCGCAGTTAGACAGTCTATCTTTGAAGTAAACAAGCTATTAATTGGAGCCCTTCAGCAGGCTTGGACCAAATCCCTAAAGTGTAAATACACCCCAAACACTACTGCACTGTCACAAAAAGACAGCTGACTAGCAAACACCAACAGCTTTCTTACTTCATTACTCTCCCTCATTTTTCATATTTAATGCAATGTTGTGAAGCAAACGCTGTGCTTAGATTTTCAGATTTATTTTAATTAATTTTTTTTTTACAGCAAAGAGCCTCACAACATTACCTAAAGACACAAAATAACAGGCTTAAGTCTTTCAATAAACAACCTTGTGTAAGTTCAAACAAATGCTTATACACCTGCAGATGTTAGAAATCAACTATTCTTTTCCCTCAGCCATGTTCGCCCTAGTTAGCAGCACAGAAACACAACTGCTAATCACTTCATCATTCATTAAAAAGCTGTGAGGAAACATATATGCCCATGCATGCAGCGTAGAGTTACCATGTGGGAGGAGGTATTTTGGGCATCCGGGGTTTCTGAAATCAAAGTTCTGTATATTTTCTGCATAGACAATGGCAGTGATGGACAACTGTTAGTATTTTCTCTGTGTGACGAATGTGAAACTCTCCTGGTTGAACCATCCTTACAAAAGATGGGCTTTTGTCTGTTAGAAAATATCTGGTTCTGTGAAAAAACTTAGCTGATAGGTAAAAGCCTTTGCACATAAAAAAAGTAGGGAGGGAAGTTAACTACAACCCCAAAGTGCATTTTGATCAGAAACATCCAATCACAGAGCCTAGAATTCTGTTGCGTGCATCAGTGAGTGGATGCTAAAGAGTGCACTTTTAAGATCACCTTGCACCGCAGCTGGATTCTCGCGATATCACAAGACCACACGAGAATAGTGTGATCACATATTGCATGAAAACCCACTTTGTCAAGTAATGCGTTTGCTCCAAAATAATTGCTCTAATAATTGCTCCAAAAGCTAAAGAGTTCCATTTTAAGATCTTAAGTGGTGTATATCCATCCAGTGAATTGTTACAATAACAATTTGGTATTGAAACCAACAAATGTGTATTCTGTGATGATACTGAAACTACTGAACATGTACTCTTCCAATGCATTTATTCTGAAGCCTTTTGACTGGATCTACACGACTGGCTTAAACCCATGGATTTCTCAACTTGAACTCTTCTCGCAAAATGACATTGTTTATGGACTTGCTCAGGCTAATACCAAAGATGACTGACTCAACAACATCCTCATTCTTGGAAAACTTCATAGACACAAATCCAAGTATATGAAAATGAAACCTTCTTTTAATATATTTCACCATGAATTTGTTTCCCATACCAAAGCCCTTAAAGTTATGAAAAAAGTAATGCTGCAGAGTATGATTTTTACAAAAAAAGCTCTAGCTTCATTTTTTCTTGTATTTGTTTTTTTGTATGCACCTGATCCTTTATAATACTGTGCATAATTTTGAGCCATATTGTTTGTATATATAATTTTTTTAAAGAACAAAAGGAGTGTCTGAACTGCCAGCTAACCAAACCAACCAGTGTCCTGTGAGGAGCTCCTGGCAGCTACAGGCGTGGTTTAGGTGTGTGCGGCGGCCGCGACCATTCAAAACAAGAATGGCGAACGTGATAGACGGATGGTTCGACCGTTTACCTGCCAGGTATTTTTTGAAAGTGCCTGCCCTTTCCCAAACAGTTTCCAATGACGGCTCCTCAGATGGTTCTGTGTTCACAAACCATCTGCCGTTATTTTTAAGAAACCTGATAATACAACATGCAGCTAACAAAGCATTTTGAATATGCCACAGCTCTGATTTGCGCCTCTGCCATAGCAACAGTGGCTCATGGGTATCATAGTATTTTAAAAAAACATGAATTATTATTATTCATTAGTTGAAGAGTTGAGATAATTAAAGCTGACATAAATCTACAGTATCATTCAATTATTCAAAAGATTCCTGCATTTTTATGTTGAGAGGATATCATTCAAAGACAATTTAGAAATGGAAATTCAGAGTGGGAAGAAAACTTACGTCTAACATCTAACATCTCTTTCCACTTTGCAACTCTATGGAATACCAAGGCCATGGGAAAAAGGGTCATGACAAAAATTTTTAATGAGTTAGTGTTTAACACTACTTCGGTAAAATATCTATGATGTTCACATTTTTATAATGCACTCAATCTGCAAATATAAAATATATAAATAAGAGACATTGCTCATTTCAAATAACCACTGTATGTGATCTTGATAATGATCATTCAAGTTAAGTAAAGGGTAAAGAATTATGAAATCAGAGTGTTATACGTTGAACCTCTCTATAAAATAATATTGTGGTCACGTTTGTTGCAGGCTAATATTCCCACACTATGATGAGATGGTATAGTTTTGTTTAGCATGAGAAACTCTCTAGCATCTGGAGAAGCAACATATAATACTAACGTTCAATGTCACTGAAAAGGTAGGAGCCGATGAAGGAGAAGAGGAGCACTGAGATGGGCAGGGCGCAGTCCGACAGCACCTCCCTCACTTTGGCATGCAGGAACGGGCTGAAAGACAAATAATAGAGGAATACAATTACTGTGGACAAGAAAAGGACAATGGCTGCAATCCTGACACTGCTTAAGTACCTCGGTCAGCCTTTTGCTTATCGGGCTTTGAGTTTGATTTGATTACTGGGGGCAATCAGAAGTAGAATATTAATGCTTATTAAATCACAGGCTGGAACAGAAGCTTCGACAGAAACGGGATTATGTAAGAGCTTGTCTGGAAAGTTCCTGTAAACTCTGTCACTGCAGACAACCTTTAGAGTCCAGGCCCAACTCAGCAGTATTGGTCCTAGCCGGCAGTGCCCCCATCCAAACAAGATTGAAACTTTTCCAGTGATTTATCTGCGTGAGTGCTGCAGTGCCGCAGTAATGCACGTACCTCCGTTTGAACTGGTAGAGAGTATAGCCCATCCATAATGTCCCGAGCATCAGCAGGAGGCAGAGGACGGGCCTCTCTCGAGTGCACTGGATGATGGATTCAGGGAGGGCATTGAGTGCTAATCCAGCCGCCACCTCGCTCCGGTTTCCCCCGAGCAGGTCTGCACCCTGAGGGAAGGTCTCTATGCTTCCGTTAGCCAGCGTCGGGGCGTGGTAGTACCTCTGAAAGACTAAAGTCACATCCACAGGGTTTAGTTCAACTGATAAACCCCACACATAACAGCTACTATAGCAACATATGCAGATTTTTTTTAGCCAAACTAGCAGGCTAGGGATGGGAAGATTAGCCAGTTGGCTGGTCCACAACTTCGATCCAGACTGAAATACGTCAATCATTATTAGACAGATTGCCATGGAATGTTGTACAGACATTCATGGTGCCCAGAGGATGAATCCTAATGAGTTTCCTCTAGCGCTACCTGCACATTTGTATTATTGTGTAAAATGTCCAGACTACTAATACATAACTACTAATACTTGTCTCCTAATCAGCGTACATGGTTTGATACCAAGTACTACAAAACTACATCCCCAAAATCCCGCAAGAAATCTTCTATGTGATTGTACATCAAACACAAACAAACAGCCTTAAAAGCATTTAGCGTTTTTTATGCAACAATCAGCACAGAAACACAGGGAAGATACTACATTTAGATAAAATGTTGGATGAAGAGACTTGGGCGACAAGGACTGTAAACTCTGCAGGAAGAGCTGGAGGAGAGGGAACCTCATAAAAGTGAGATAAGCCTGAGCTGAGCTTTGGCTCTGCACTCAAATCTCATCAACTGGATCATAAAAAGTACCCACTCAAGGTACTTGCATACAGTGTTTGGACATTTGGCTCAAACACAGTAAATATCAAACATGTTTAAGCTAGGGCTGTCAAAATTAAGGGTTCTAAATTGTGTCAGTATTACCAAGTCGTGTTCCATTCAGGTCAATGTGCCCATCTGTTGTTGCTTGATGGGCTTGAGTCTGCCATATTATGCTTTCAGCAGATTTGAGCATACAGTACCTTTGAGATTATTCTGCAGAGTATTCTAGACAGTCTTTGTCATTGTTTTTTTTTTAGTTTGTTTCGATAATGATAGCAAGCATATTTTCCCATGTTGATAAGATCATTGAAAACTTGAACAGTATCCCTTTTAAAGGACATTTAGAACAGATACAAAATGTGTGATTAATTTGTGATGGCGAGTTAACTATGGACAATCATGGGATTAATCACAATATTTTAATCTATTGACATCCCTAATTTAAAATCATCTTAATGAGAATTGCAGGCAGCAACTATAAGAAGCCGTAAACACCACATACTGTATGATTGTATCTCTATCTGGAATCGGTCCACTGAAATCAGTCCTGACATCCACGTCAGATCTACAGTATAAACAACCCACCAGTCATAATGTGGCTCTGCCCCTTCAGCGAGCATCATGTGCTTTTACAACTATTTTAAATAAGAAGAACCTTGTCTACAGGAGTGCCACACAAATAGAAATAATTCCGCTCATCACTTCCATTGGAGAGTGTGTGCCGCGACCTGCATGCTGCTCCCTCCGCAGGCCTTTTCATCATCCAGGAAAAAACGTTATGTGGCAAGCAAAGTTGTACAGGAGACTGGGATACACACCCAGAATGTATTCATTCATGTTACTGCAAAATATTTTGGATGAAAAGTGTCAACAAAATGGCATAGGTTAATGTTATGGTAATGGCATATGAGCTCGGAGCGCATTTTACAAATGGTTTCTGAAAATTGCCGGCAACATTGCATTCAAAATAAATTACACTCTGCTATCCTCATCTCATTTTTTGGAAATTAAATTGTGTACTTTATTTATGATATACTAAGATGAGGTGCAGTAAAGGCAGGGGTGGTGTAATATGGCTGCAGGCTGGGTTGGAAATCTGGATTGATTAATTTAGTGTATAAAATCTCTCTAATATGGGAACTAATGTGTCTCTTTTGATTTCCCACCACCAAACTATCTAGACGGCTCAGTTTCTTACTCAGTTTTCTTACTCTTCCTACTCCCAGACATGCTCACTTGTTAGGGGTTCGACCTGCAATGAATTTGACTAAAAGGGACGGCTTATTAAAATTGTTGATTATTACGTCTTGGTTGTCTAAGAATCTGTTGTGTTACATGTAGGGCTGTCAATCAATCGATTAAAATACTTAAATGCGATTAATAGCATTATAATCCATAGGTAACTCGCGAATAATCCCATATTAACTGCACATTTTTTTTATCTGTTCTAAATGTACTTTAAAAGGGATATTTTTCAAGTTTTTAATGCTCTTATCAGCATGGGAGTGGACAAATCTGCTTGCTTTATGCAAACGTTTATTATTAATGCAACAATCTTACAACCCCAAATCAGAAAAAGTTGGGACAGTATGAAAAAAAGAAAGTAGTGATTTCTAAATGTACTTGGACATGTATTTCATTTCAGACAATACAACATCACATCATTTAATGTGTTCCTCATGATTTGTATTGTTCTTGTTTCAAAAAAACAAAATTCCTATTTTGGTTCTTGCAACACATTTCAAAAAAAGTTGGAACAGTAAAGCATTTATCACTTTGTAATGTTGCCATTCCTTTTCACAACACTTAAAAGACGTTTAGGGACTGAAGACACCAAGTGATGAAGTGTTTCAGGTGTAATTTTGTCCCATTCTTGCTGCAAACAAGTCTTAAGGTGGGTAACAGTACGGGGTCTTCGTTGTCGCATTTTGCGCTTAGAAATGCGCCACACATTCTCTATTGGAGACAGGTCGGGACTGCAGGCAGGCCAGTCAAGTACCCGTATCCTCTTCCTCTGCAGCCAGGACTTTGTAATGTGTGCAGAATGTGGTTTTGCATTATCTTGTTGAAATATGCATGGACATCCCTGGAAAAGATGTCTTCTTGAAGGCAGCATATTGTGCTACAAAATCTCTATGTACTTTTCAGCATTAATGGTGCCATCACAGAAATGCAAGTTACCTTTGCCAAGGGCACTGACACAACCCCATACCATGACAGACCCTGGCTTTTGGACTTGTTGCTGGTAATAGTCTGGATGATCCTTTTCTTCTTTGGTCCAGAGCACACAGCGTCCATTTCTCCCAAAAAAATACCTGAAATACTGATTCATCTGACCACAGTACACGTTTCCACTGTGTGATGGTCCATCCCAGATGCCTCCGAGCCCAGAGAAGTAGACGGCGCTTCTGGACACTGTTAACATAGGGCTTCCTTTTGGCACAGTACAGTTTTAACTGGCATTTGTGGCTGTAACTACGTATTGTGGTACTTGACAGAGGTTTGCCAAAGTAGTCCTCAGCCCATGTGGTGATATCGCTTATAGATGAATGACAATTCTTGATGCAGTGCCGCCTGAGGGATCGGAGATCACGGTTGTTCAGCTTAGGCTTGCACCCTTGTCCTTTACGCACTGAAATTCCTCCTCATTCCTTGAATCTTTTAATTATGTTATGCACTGTTGAAGGTGAAATAAGCAAATGTCTTCCTATCTTTCTTTGAGGAACATTGTTTTTAAACATTTCAATAATTTTCTTACGTATTTGTTGGCAAACTGGCGATCCTCGGCCCATCTTTGCTCCTAAAGGACTGGACCTTTCTTGGATGCTGCTTTTGTACCAAATCATAATTACAATCACCTGTTGACATCACCTGTTTCAAATCACATCATTATTTAACCAATTTACCTGATTACTAGCCCTAAATTGCTCCTGTCCCAACCTTTTTTGGAATGTGTTGCAGGTCTGAATGACAGGAAAGGATGTATATTTACAAATGAAATTAAGTTGACCAGACAAAACATGAAAAATTTTGTGTTCACATTGTCTGCAATGAAATACAAGTCAAAGTACATTTAGAAATCACTACTTTCTTTTTTTATTTGTGTTTTTCATACTGTCCCAACTTTTTCTGATTTGGGGTTGTAAACAATGACAAATAATTCTCCAGAATAACCTCAAAGGTACTGTATGCTCAGAAAATCTGCTGAAAGCATACTATGGCAAACTCAAGCCCATCAAGCAACAACAGATGGGCACATTGACCTGAATGGAACATTACTTGGTAATACTAACACAATGTAGTGTCCCAATTCACGCTTGGAAAGGTTAACTAAACATCCCATTTTTGAAAGCAGCTCAACACAAAACAATGGACCTTGTGCATTCACGCTATCGCTGTTGAAAGTTTGTTGCTTGAAGAGTTGTCCCGGTGTCTCCGTTGCAAACTATCCAATGTGGCCTGCCTTTGGTTACTCTGCATCAGCCGTATGCTTGGCCAGCAAGTGGTATTACTCAGTTCACATCGACAGCACATGCAAATAACTTCAGTCTTGGGGAGAGAACCATCTGGAAGGGCTTTGAAACTGAACTTTTTATTCAGAAGACCCTTTTCTTTATCTATTTCTGCTCAAGGTTTGTTTCTGCTAGCCACCCACAACCTTACTGCTGCAGCGCTTCCTTATTTCCCAAACTACGGAGCAGCCCAAGGCCCAAATCACAGTGTTAATTGCGTGTATAAAACATAATCGTGGCTTAAAAAGGAATTTGCGTTATTTTCACGTTAATTTTGACAGCCCTAATATCATGGTCTATTTTCAGGGAATTAACTATCTGGCATCACAATAATATTCAAAAACATGGCTTGTTCTTCAATAAGCAGTACATTTGAAGAGATTCTTCTGAATAATAGTATTTAATTGCAGGATGACAATGGAAAAATATATTTGATAGGTTTTACTTAAAAGGGACTAAATGATCAGTTGAAGAGATCTTTTGACGAGCCGTCAACAAATAATTCTTCAGCTGAGGACAGCCATATTAATTAGTGAGTTGCACACTTAAATTATAATGTAAAAAAGTGTATATGTCGATTACGTTGGGGGACTTGAAGTTTTCCTGTCTTGGTGCGATTAGCTTTTTAAAAAATCAGACATGAGTTTGAGGCTGACACGTTGCAAAGACAGGACTGGTGGTGGCTCTGACAGCAGGTACGATGGTAGCGTTAGCATTGGTTCCAAGCGTTTGATTTGCACAGACAAAATGTCAGTAATGTGGCAGGAAAACAGCAATGTGAGACTGTGAAAGCAGTGAAGTAGGAACAAAGAAAAAGAGATATCTGCCATGTGTTTGGGAACTTACTTTTGACTGTGCCTTTCACTGCATCCACAACAAATGCGATGGAAATAAACAGTGCAATGACCTCCTCTGTGGACCTGGAGAAACATAGAAAACATGACAGACGTGACATTCGAGGTTGTTGTAGTAAATTATATAAACTGTGTTCATGTTGCGAATTGTATGTTTTGTATGTTATAATGTTAAAATTGAAATTAAAAAAGTAGTGTGTCAAATTCTAGTTTGCATGCATGTTTTCATGATTTTTTTCCCAATGATTCTACAGCATTAGTCTACGTAAACAGAACTGAATTAAACTAAATACAATCACCTTAATTGTCGCAAAATTGAACGTGCAGCAGGTAAACAAAAGCACATCAAATGAATATAAAGTAACGCAAAGTCAAAATTGTGTGTACGTTTAAACACACACAAAAGTCAAATTATGAGTAAAAACAAATTTATTAAAGACAATAAAATAGTATTTAGAACCTGACAGCGTATATTTTCTTCCTCACATAGTTTATATAGAATTTATAATAGAATATAATTTGGCTAAAGGGAAGCGGAAGGAAAGATCTAAAACTGTGGATGTGTGGGAGCTGGGAGGGGAGCTGTCACACAGGATGCGTGCTTTGAAAACTGTTTGTTGCACAAAACAGACTTTTCTGTTGAGTGCCAGTAATTCTGCTGCAGACACTGACACGACCACCCGTTTTTCTGTTCGACAGAGAGGAAAGCCCAGACAGATACAAAATAAAAGTAGGAATTGCTTCTTTACATTTGATTTTACTGAAAACCAAAACAATGAAAGAGAGTTGAATTATGAAAAAGTGTATGAGAAATACCTTTTGAAGAGCTTCATAAGCAGGCTGACATTGAAGATCCCTCCCAGGATGAGGAAGAGGCAGTTCCACAGACCGATGCAGGCATAGAAAGCTGGGAAGTCCAGGTTGTAGTCGTCACAGATTCCTCGGATCACTGCACACACAAACACACATACATAGATAGGAAAATGAACACGGATCATAAAACATCAATAGTCCTTATTAGCAATAAGGGCTGGATCCGAATATTTGAATATTCGTTCGGATTATATATTTTTTTATATATAAAAAAACTTGCAGTGCAGGCTGAAATTCACTGTGGTGTTTAGTCGAATTAAGCTGCTTGCTAAATGTCCACTAGCCACTGGTTAATTAATGCAGCGCTATGTCGGTTAGACAGTCCGGTAAAAACGCAGGTCTTTCCATTTGTTTTGAATGCCTGCCGCAAAAAACTAAGTCTGTATCAACTTTTGGAGAAAAGCAACACAACGTCATCCTGCTGCGGACAATCATGTAACGTTAACCGGCAATCAGACTCGTCAGTTGCGCCGTGCGAGTCCCGTAACCTTTAGCAATGTGCTCCTACAACCTGCAGTCGAAATGTCCTTGGGCAAGACACTGAACCCCGAGTTGCCCCCGATGCTGCACACTCGGAGTGTCAAATGTGTGTGAATGTTTATCTGATAAGCAGGTGACACCTTGTATGGTGTATACAGTGTGTGAATGGTTCCTGTACTATGTACAAGAGCTTTGAGTAGTCGTTAAGACTAGAAAAGCGCTATATAAAAACAGTCTATTTACATTCACGTTTAACTCTACTTGATTGCTTCCTTTGCTAATGCCGATGAGTCAGTGGTAAACATGTCGCCCCTTCACGTTTAACACTAACTCGTGTGTTAACTTGGTTGTGATGTGCACAGACAGTAGCACGCTCGCTGGTCTAATCTGTGTCATTTTAGAATATAGAAACAAGAGGAGCAACAAGAAGAAATGCCTTATTCTTTTCAAGTTTCATCAAAATTCAATCAGTGCCTGAGAAATTGTATGTGGCGGACAAACAAACAAACAATGAGTCAACAGAAGGAGCCTGATCAATGTTCATTTAATCAATAAAATAAAAAACAAACTAGGTTAATAAGGAACGGTACTGTATTGATCATCTTTTTGTAATATTTTTGCTATTGCTATTAGTGAAAAACTGAAGAAGAATGTAATTTCAGATTTCTACTTCAGCTATTTCCCACACACACACACACACACACACACACACACACACACACACACACACACACACACACACACACACACACACACACACACACACACACACACACACACACACACACAGGGAAAATCATGAAACACAAAAAGGATAAAGGAATTGTAATGGGTTTTATAAAACCATAACAATTTAGTTGTAATCTCGAGCAGATTTGTGCACAGATGAGTTACAACTTTACAAACAAGCCATTGTTCTGCTCAGACATACTGCTGGAAATGTACTATAATTACCTCCATGAGAATGTGCTTAGCACAATTCTAACCCATTTACTTCAAAGATCATCACACCACAAACCCAACAAACAGCTTTGGTATTAAAACTACATCTTGGCATGGTTGCTGCTTTTCCTCATCACTGCCCCATTCCGCAGCTTCCAGCCGTCAAGATCGTTTAAAATCCAACCACCTAAACACTGCTGTTGGGTAAAAACCATATAATGGATCTCACAACTGAATATAAAGTTTACATGTTTGTGTATGCATATTGTCTGACCCATAGGCCCCTGAAACCAGCCATTACATAACATCAGTGAGCGGGAAACAAATTCCTGAAGTTTTTGGAGATATGTGCTTTTTGCTTGACTGCACCGGGAACACTCATTAGGGGCATATGTGTGAACAAACAGCTAAATAACTCCAACGGTGGTGTTCTCTGGTAAAAGAGGGAGGCAGGGGGGACTTAAGAGTTTCTAGCTGCTGTGTCACAAGGTTAGATGCCTCTTTCTCTTGATTTTTGATGCAATCTTCTTAGCACGCCACCCACCCCCAGCCTCCTTTTTCAAATCGGCCATCGGCAGAAACTGTAAAAAAGATAAGTGCATTTTGGCTGAGCTGAATGAAAGAGGAAGCCTACCGCTGATGAAGATGGCGAGGGGAGCTGTGGTTAGGGGGATGACTAGAGGAGAGCCGGCGAACAGCGAGTAGATGACCCCGCCGATGCTTTGGCCGATGATGGTCTTCCGAACATCTGGACAGAGAGGACGCACACAGAGAAGACTCAGGAACAAGTACTGATGTGTACTAATTAATGTGCATATGTCTGCAAGGATTTTCTGTGGAGCTGAACAGAAGCTGAAGTAAATTAGATTTTTTAATCAGGGAACCATAATATGATGCAAAGAGTTTAAAGAGCCCCTATTATGCTTTTTTGGTGTTTTTAAGTGCGTTATATTGTGTATGTACTAGATGTATAAAGTACAAAAAAACACGCCCAAAAATCCTGTTTCAAATTTCTCAATTAGTGATGTCACAGATTGAGAATGCCATATGTGGTCCCCATAGGTGCTGCCTGAGCAAGCACAGCCCGCCCAGTGGCTTGTTTGAATTTGGTTAGTCTCGCATTGCCTGACCTTCCTACGCAGTGCTGCGGAGGAGGGTCTGGGTAGTCCACACATCCAGACCGGGATGGGAGAAAAACGTGCTCTGGTTTATTGGCATTTCTTTAAACCAATCACAATCTTCTTGGCAGAGGCTCACCAGGCAGAGCCGGGGAGCCTCTGCAAAATAGCCTCGGGAACTAACTTGTTTTGGTGGAACGTGTACGTTCAAAAGTTGTTTTAGTCGCGCAAGAGAAAACTCAGATTGGACTAGATGAGGCCTCAGATAGTCTAGCTAGCTGTCTGGATTTACCCTGCAGAGATCTGAGGAGCAGTTAACCATAGTCCTCAGAAATCCACCGGAGTTTAGAATTCCAACACAAAGATAGCGGAAGTTAATGGACATCCGACCGACCGAAATGAGGGACATCTTGCGGAATGTCCGCGGCACCTGAGCAATATCGGAAGTGGAACAAGGGTACAAGTATGACCCTGAAAATGAGTATAATAGGGGCTCTTTAACCTGTTTTAAAGCTACACTAATTAATATTTCTATACAATGCTAAATGACATGACTACTTGTACTGTGAAAGATACAGATATACAAAGAATGTATGACCCAACTGTGGAGAAAAACAGGAGAGAAAAGTGTGCACGTTCTCATACCTATCTCACCACGTGTGCTCTCGTCATTGAGGGAGCCGAAAGCAATGGCGGGGAGGAGGATGGCGATGTAGAGGAAGATGGCTGTGGTCATGTACTTCAGCAGGGTTTTATTACTGCCAACTATACCTGAGGGGAGACAAACACAAACACATGAGTCACATTCACCTCATAATGGAGCGGAGGAGGCTCAACACTTTAATTTCAAAGCGACACAAACATTAACAGAGTTCATCGTTCAGTAGCTCTACAATATGGAGCATCCAGTATCAGTATGTACAGAGAAACTATTCTACACAGGCTCACACTACATACTGTCCTTTTTTAAATATTTAGCAATTTGTTTTGGTTTTGATCCATCCATTATTATGTAAGATCAGTTATGGCTTTCATCCAAATGATGGATAATTCATTTTGGAACAAAGCACTTTAATTGGGCTCTAATGTGATCACAGTGGTTTTGGTCCTGTGACCTTCATCAGATGATCATTATCTGATGACACTCACAAGACTGTGGTATCTTGATTTTGTTACAGCCCGATGAATGTGTTTGGATATTATGACATGACGAAGGACTGAAAGAGAGCAGCAGAGAAGCTAGAAAACTCTGCTCTCCTAAAATGGACTTTACGCAGTCGTTTTTTATACAATCATGGTCAATTTATCTGGTTTAATTAGGCACTTTAAAGCAAAAACTCGGAGTAACGGCATATATATATATATATATATATATATATATATATATATATATATATATATATATATATATATATATATATATCGAGCTACCAGTCAAATGTTTGGGGTCACTTAGAAATTTCCATTCCACTCCATTATTAGCCGCTTTCCGACCAAGTTACAGGAACGTAGTTATAGTCCACTTCTAAGCAGTTCTACTAACTACTCCCCCCCAAAACCATTTTTCCATTTGCATTCCCACTGGCCAAGTGGCCATAGGGACTGGTAGGAGGGGTAAGGGAGTGATGCAAGCACGGCAACGGTCTTTATAGCGTTAAAATTAGAAAACAAATACACCAAAAAAAGTATGAAGTAAATACTTCTCCCAAAGAGAAACGGGTATCTCTCTCTCCCTCGCCTCTGCCTGCTGCGCTGCGGACATGTGTGTGTGACGGCCGGCCAGCGAGGTTGTCAAGCCTGCAGGGCGCGCTTGTGGAGTTTAACTCCGAAAAGGCAGTTAACCACAGGTTCCCGTTAATCCTATGATGGACAAGTGTTGTGATATTTAAACAAACTATCCGTCAACGGTGAAATAAAAGAATCTTATTTACGAGACCGGTCGGAGAGACCTTCAGCTTACAGCAGGGTCTTACAGCTGGCTGTTGCGTCACTTCATGGAGCTTCTCAACTTTGAAGCAAATTGTCAATTCGGCAAGGAATTTTGCAAGACTGCCTATATTCAAAATCTAAACAGTTCATTTCTCGCCTAAAACGCTGTCAGAAGTGAATTTAGTGATGAATAAGATGGCGTCCCGTTGTTGGACTGTCTGAACCAGAAACCCGACCCTCGTTGACCTAGATCACTATGCGGTAAAGGGAACAGCGAAAAGACCCTGCCCTGAAGTAGGAGCTGGAAGAGTTACAGGAACTGCAGTCAGAGGAACTTAAAAATCCCCAAATTGGTCCAGTCGGAACAAAAAAAAAGGGTTCTAGGAATGTTATGTTCTAGAAACTGCAAAAATCCCTCCGGTCGGAAAGCGGCCATAGACAGAATACCAGCTGAGATCAGTTGCATTGTTTTTTTAACCAGGACAGCAGTTTTCAGATTACATTATGTGCTTTCATAATTGCAAAAGGGTTCTCCAATGTTTTCTCAGTTAGCCTTTTAAAATGATATCAGATTAGTAAACAGAATGTGCCTTTGGAACATTGGATGAATGGTTGCTGATAATGGGAAATGTAGATATTGCATTAAAGATCAGCCACTTCTTTCTACACGGCCGAGAACCCTTTTGCAATTATGTAAGCACATAATGTAATCTGAAAACTGCTGCCCTGATTAAAAAAACAACTGATCTCAGCTGGTATTCTGTCTGTAATGGAGCGGGAAATTTCGAAGTGACCCAAACTTTTGACCAGTAGCGCGTTCTCTTTTGGAAAAAAACAAATTCTAAAAGGTCAAGCAGCATGTGTACATTTGTTTGACTGACTTCAGAAACCTTTTCACACATTTGCTGATAGAGAGAATGATTTGATGACTCAATAAAACCAGCAGTCGGCTGAGATTGCAAAGGGAATGTGTAGGGTAATGTCCTTGTCTGATGGCTTGGGAAATTACAATAATATTGGACGCTAACGGGAACATATGGGAGCAGGAAGACATTTGAGTCATTTTAGCAGGAGACAACCCTAGATGTGACCCAGATGGAGCACAGATGTATCCGAGGCAAAGGGTGACAGACAAATGAGGAGCTGCCAGAGGCACCCCGGTGTGCGATAATAAGGAAGATGATTCACTCTCACTACAAGTCCAGGTCCAGCTTACCATCTGTGAAGTCAGAAGGGTAGAAAGGCAGTCGGCGGCAGAAGTCCTCATAAATCCCCCGGCCGACTTTGAAGAAATCTTGACACTGTGGACGGAAGGGAAAAGGTTAGAACCACAGCCCACACATAATGATCACATTATATCTTAACCCCAAAAAAAATGTTTTAAGCTTGCAAGCGGAAAAGGTGACACACACACACACACACACACACACACACACACACACACACACACACACACACACACACACACACACACACGCAGCAAAAACTTGCAGAGATATTACTTTCCTTGCTTATAGGTGGCAACATCAACATGTCTACATCATAGACTGTATATAAAACTAGGTCTACATATGCAGATCCAAACAGCTGCTGCTGGTATCACTTTCCTTGCCTATAGGTGGCGCTTTGTAGAACTAGTTAGACAGTAGTCTGGATCAACGACGGGTTATTTCCAGGATAATTGCCTGATGTCCTCGCCTTGCAAAACTGTTTCAAATAAACAACAACAAACTTCGAGCTAGCAAGCTACACACTGAAAATGGAAACTTTTGAAGAAAATTTGGGATTGTGCTACAAGGTAGGCCTGCTTGGTTCTTTCGGGGAATGATTGAAAAGATTTACAAAGAATATGTTTATAGCATTTCCTCTCTAACTGGGATGTTGTGGGACCGATTGGTGGGATTGCTGTGGACCAAGTACACATGGTGATACACTGGCAAATGACGTTTAACCATGTGTCCAGCTAATTTAAATAGCTCACGTTACTGTATATAATATTGTATGTGGCGTTTTCTTTTCCCGGGTGCAAATGTTCCACCAAAACAAGTTCCTTCCCGAGACTATTTTGCAGAGCCTCCGTCGCTGCGTCCGGGGCTTAGCCAAGATGAGTGTTATTGGTTTGAAGAAATGCAAACACATTTTGCTCTGAGGCATTTTGCTGATTTCTTATGATGGCCTCCAAAAACTGCAACAGCAGAAAAAGCCTGAGGCCGCCTCCAAGTGATACATTTTCTTCCTTCCTGCCCTCTGCTGTGGACAATGACGCAACTGGATTAAAAATGACCCATTTGATGATTCAGCTAAGACACTGGTGGTTCCACAGGAGGCTTTCTGAAAGATGATTTGAATCATCAAATTTAACAAGATGGTCTGGGAAAAGCTTCAACTGCGTAATCCAAAACAAAGTAAGCAGAGCAGCAAGACCACATTTACATGTGCATTTATTAAAGATCCCTGTGTTCCCAGAATGATGAGGAATGACAGAGAGATGACAGCAACAGCGAGGGATAGAAGATTTAGTATATTTTTAGAGACGTCAATGGGAGGACAGTAGGGAAAGAGCCACGTGATTCACAAGGAGACACGCTTCTCAAAAAGATGAGCTTTCAGGTTACAGAAGAGAGTAAATGTGCAGTCCTGACTGAGCTTATTAAGCAAATTATCCAATTACCCAATGTTTAATTTTCTTGTTGAACATAGCATTACGCAATACAAATGAAATGAGGTGATGAGGGTGTGTGTGTGTGTGTGTGTGTGAGAGAGAGAGAGTAAGAAAAGCCCTTGGGAAAATCATTCCTGCCTCATTTGTCATCTAAAAAACTTTTGACGGTTTTTGGCAGAACAAAGCAATTTACATCAATGTAAACAACCCGAAAACAAACAACAGCATCAACATCTCTTCCCGTCTCCCTGAGTGGGCTGGCTAGTTTTATGAAGCCACACACGCTTGTTCAACAAGAACTGTTCATCCATTAAATCCCTATACATCATGGAATCATTTATTATTACAAGTGTGTGTGTGTGTGTGTGTGTAGCCCGATCACCCGCTTTTGGCTCAGGTTTGATAAACAAAAGTCTCAGAGAGGAATTACTGTCCACCTGTTTGCCATTCGTTGTGAACGGTCGATAGAGAGAGGCAACGGGGAGAAAAAACATAAAAACACAACAACGATTTGGCCTCGTTTTTCAAAGTATAGCAAAGTGGTGTGTTCTTGCGGGTGGTCTGATTTTCAATTGCTGATGTGGAGATGGTGGTCTCACATTTTCTCCCTCATTTTATCATTTTCTGTTTCCTCTTGGTTTCACCTGCTGTCTTTCTCTCTCGCTCTCTCTCTCTCCCCATCTACCATCCCCGTCTTTCCCCCTTTCTGTCCATCTGTCTCTCTCCATATATATCGCTTATTCACTGAGTGGCACTGAGCCTTTCAAGCCCTGGGATAAACACCTAACAAAATCCTCCGCTATAAAAAAAAAAAAACACACAAAAAAAAACACAAGTGGAAATGTCTGGGAGCCCTGGCCTGTCAACGGCAACATTAGCAGGAGATGTTGGTCTGTGGCATTGAGCAGAGCCCCTCTGGAGGTGTGTGTGTGTGTGTGTGTGTGTGTGTACATGCACGTGTAGCTAAGGGGTGGGGAGTTCTGACAGGACTGTGAGAGATGTAAGGTCATTTGCCCACTGAGGAGGCCTGGCAGGAGTTGATGCTGATTGATTAGGAGGAGAGAAAAGATGGAGGAGTCAAGCCAGCCGAGCGAGGAGGAGAGGCAGAGGAGGAGGTTGGGGGCTCGAAATGGAGAAGGATATGCAAGGCAGATTTTTAAAAGGAAAAAAAAAAAAAAAAGAAAAAAAGGTTGAAATGTGTAAATGGATGTGCATAGTTTGACTTCTCTACAGAGCAGTGTCGAGAAATGAGAAAATCAGAAATGAGAAGACGAAAAGTAAGTAAAAGGTGAGGGAGGAAGATAGGATGAGAAGCATTTGGGGAAAATACCTCCTCAAGTCTGACACGGAGAGGAAAATTAGCGAGTGCTAACCAATCACAAGCCTCATCTCATAGCCCTGGGAATGACTCACAATGCCATCATATGAATACATGCTGCTCCACAATGTGTGGAAATGTGTCTAATCGCCTAAAAGGTTGTACACACTGGATTTGCCACACACACACGCACACACACACACACACCCTGCTGCCCACCTTGAGGGGCTTGTGACTGCGGGGGTCGGTCTCCTCCTTCCCCAGAGCGGTGGGCAGCTGGTTGGTTGCCGTCAGCTGGTGCCTCTGTAACACCAACGCCTCCTTAAACTCCTCCTGCGTCTTGGTCTCCAGCAGCTTCTGCCTGAAGGAGATGTCAGAGAAGAGGGTGGCGAACGTCCTGCCCAGCTCCATCGCTGTCTTGGTGCTTTTCTGTGGGAGAGCATATGGTTAAGTGGTGGTGCATTAAAAGAATGCAAGAATCAATGGCTTGTTTTGTTTTTGTCAAACCTGTGTTAAACCAGTGGAAACAAGCTGTCAAAACAACACTGACATATTATCACCTTATGGATATGGCGAACTTTAGCAAACAGCTCCTTTTTACGCATCAGGCGGACACGGAGCAACATTAGCATTCATTTGGAGTTGTGTTTGTGTCATGGTAATAATGTCCTGGGAGGCTCTGGGATAGTGTGCCAGCGAAGCCTTGTAAGCCAGGTGGTGATGGTACAAACATAGCCGAGCTCAGTGCGTACGGCAGCAGATGCAGCAAACAGAGTAACTAAAGCCTTTAAGCTTTCTCACAGTGGTAACTGAATGTTAACCAGAGCTGAGAGAATCTTGATTTAACTGAAGGCTCTCTGTCTGCGTAAAGTACCTCTAGTCAGACTGTAGGTTTGAGAGGCAGCTCTGTAAGACTGTGTGCATTGACAATTTGACATAAATGCAAACTTCTGCATGTGGACAAATTTTAATGTTTTAATGCTCTCAACATGGGAGGGGACAAATCTGCATGCTTTATGCAAATGTTTATTATTGCTGATTTCCTACTGAGCGCCCCAAGGCCCAAATCACAGAACGCACGTGTATTAATCGCGAGTCAAAAAAATAGAGGCATTAAAAGAAATTTGCAATAACTCGTTATTATTGCTTAATTTTGATAGCCCTAGGACAAATTAAAAAATGTGATGGCGCTAGACGAAAAGTCAGGAGATGATCAGAGTGATTAGAATTCATCCCGAGGGGAAAATTAATGCCTGAACTAAATTTCATGACAATCCATCACATAGCTGTCGAGACATTTCACTCAAAACCGAAAATGTCAACCCCATGGTACCACTAGAGGATCACCAAAGTCATTGGCATACATCTACTGGGAACCAAACAATTTTGTGTCTATTCAATGCTGAGTTTTGAGAATTTTGACCTGCCGGTGGCCCTAAAGGAAACCTCAGGGGAACAACACATTGGGTAGAATTCATCCTTTTGGTTTGACGGCCACTACTCTTCTACCCAGATTACCCAGACCGACTGGAATAATGATTGTGTAAAAATGGAGAACACAGTGAGTAACTCTGTGCTGTCAAAATCAAAGACTGAGGGCAGCTTGTCTAACTAGCAAAAGAGCTTGAGGAGTACTTTTCAGGGCAACAGCACATGAATGTGTTTTACTGAGTGAATGAGAAACAGAGCATTTTTGAAGAAAGGTCATGTCTGTTCAGCACATTCACGCTGGGTAAAGAAAAGGAGAAAAAAAGCCACAAATGCTGTCAAGCTCTTTAAATGGAGGGGGATGGAAATGCTCGACCTGTACACACACCAGATTAAATACATTTGTCAACTAAAGGAATTTCTATTACCATTATCATCATGCCCCTTCAAAGATCTTTTCTCGCAGAACCAGTCATCATCAGGGATAATTGAGACATAACAGTGCTTTATGTTTACTTTGGACTTGGATTAATGTCTCTGAGAATGCCATTAGTGGTGGTGATTGTTGACTGCAGGACTGGCAGGGAGGGCGCTTGAAGCATCGGGGGAAAGACGCACAAACACAAAGAAGGGCTCATGGGAAAAAAGATTTAGAAGCCAAACAAACAAACAAACAGAAAACATAATGCAGTTAGCTAAGACACTGCTGATTGCCAGGGTCACTCCAACCCCCTGTTAGACGAAATCCTTTTTTTCAGCAGAAAGGGGGTAAAGGATTGGAGGTTTCCATCGGAAGAGAGGCAACAATCAGTGCCATCTGAGACGGGAGAGTGAAGTGTGTCGGTGCATGTATGTGTGTGTGTTGAAAGCTCAGGACCAAGCAGTGGAGGACAGGAGGGTTGAGTGGTTTGATGGGAAGTAGAAAGAGTTCATGTTTTGATGGGAAAGAAGAGTATTACAGGATATGTGGCACTCTCCATCGGATGCAAAAAGCTCTTCAGAGTTGAAGAAAACAGCCATGCTGCACACAACAGTGACCCGAAAGGTTCAGCCAACAGGACACTCGTGCCTACACAAAACACTGTGAGGGCTTTGGATTGAATTCAGCTCAACAGGCAGTTGGCAGCTTAACAGCTATATCAGTAGTACTTGCAGTATTGTAGTGAATTAAAATATAAAAAGCAAGAGAAGTTGATCATAAATGACATTAACGAGATAGGTAGATTCAGGTTTTTTGAAGTGGGTTCTACATGGTACTTATCCGTAGTCCGTGTATTGACTACAGATTAGATGGCGGCCGGAACCAGTCGACAGTTTGGAGAAGCAGGAGTACTGAAACATAAGTTAGGCAATGTACTGCTGTGGACGGGGCCACACAGCAATATGTATTTTAGCCACCTAAAAAAAAGGAATATCAGTTTAAGTGTCTGCTGTATTTAGAATATTTTCACCGCTTTACCTTGCCATTAGACAGGCCTCTCCGACAGATATGGCCGAACTACAGCCGCTCAAAGCAACCAGACTCGGTTGATCAAAAGAGTAAATTTAACTTGCAGAACACTGGAGTTCCTGGTCTACCGCTGACTTGATAGGTTAGTTTGTTATTGTTTGACTTAATTGAATCCGAACTAACCCTTCAAAAAAGTCACACAATAACACAAACTAACCGATCGAGGCAGCAGTAGAGCAGCAACTCCCGTGTTCTGCGAGCTAAAATGACGAGAGAGAGAGAGAGATGGATATAATGGCAGATGCTACATCAGCCAATGCTTTCTTAAGCCAATCAGGTCTTGAAGCACAACGAGTTTACGCCTGTCGTATGAAATATGCTATATAAATAAACTTGACTTCACTTGACTTGAGTAAACTATAAACAAGGTATTTTCTTTTATCTCTCTGGTCAAAGGACACACTTACTCATCCTGAGGTTTGTCTTTCTGTTATTATTGTACACTAATAATAATAATAATAATAATAATAATAATAATAATAATAACTTTAATATTCAATCCATCAGTGTTTTTTTTTTTAGGCCTTTATTGACAGGACAGCTGGAGAAATGAAAGGGGAGAGAGAAGGGGAATGACATGCAGCAAATGGTCGCAGGTCGGAGTCAAACCCGGGTGCTCTGCGTCGAGGAGCAAACCTCGATATATGGGCGCCCGCTCTACCAACTGAGCTATCTGGGCACCCAAAGCTGACCACTCTTTTGAAAAATTGGTGTTTTTTTTAAATAAAAAAATAAATAATACAAAATAATAAAGAAATATGATTGGAAATCCTATTTTAAAACTACCATTTGCAGCCCAAACATTCTGTGGTTTAATTGTTTAATGATTTCTTGTTACTTTAATTACTGTGTGCACCACAATCAGTAGCTTGTGTGTGTTTTCTCCACACTTGTCCTTTTACTTTAAAATTACAGAAAACATTTTCTCAGCTGTCATCGTCACAACAGGATCTTGTTTTTAACATGTGGTAATTAATGTCTTCTTGCAGCAAGAAACACAGCAGGTCTTTGGAAGCACGGAGATATAAAACCCTGTTAACAAATCCGTCAAACCGATCTGGGCATTTTGGGGGTAAACGTGCAAAAGCAGAAAATGGTGATCCTTATTCATTCAATAGTTTCAGTCAGAACTGAGCTTGCCTTTAAGAAATCTAAACTTAATTGGACTAAGGACAGGTGACTGACTGAATTTGCATAAGCAGACTAATTTAAAAAAAATCTGAAACTGTTGAACTAAATATACATTTCCTTTTAAAGAAAGTAGCTGAAAGCAGAGCAGGAGGGTATGTAAATGATGAATTAGTTGTGCTATGGCAGTGGGATGCTTACATTGATCATATGGTGAGTTGGACTTTACTAATACCCATTTACCCGCGCTTCATTGAATTTCTTCACTTTGACATTCAGAGCACTGGGCAGAAATCACCCCTGCAGCTAACACACTTCACATGACTTTAAGCTTTAGACAAAGATAAGAGGGAAGAATGACAGTGGAAATGAAATGAAAAATGTATTCACAGCACATTATCAGTGATTAACTGAAGGAATTAATTAACAAATGAATAAAGAGGAATTTTAGTTAGACGAGTCATAGTCGCAACTTCAGTCAGCAACACCACAGCACAAATTCAGTACATAATATGAAGAATAGAAGAAAACATACATGAGTGATAAAAATATGATGATGATGAAATATGAACAAATGTAACAAACAAGTGGCTCAAAAAAATAAAAATAAATAAAAGCCTCAGTAATCCACCAAAGTCAGATAAATCCCACGTAACATTTGCTCCCTCTGGGGGCGGCAGTTACCATTTTGAGCGGAGCCAGGATCAGGATGACATAGCGGACCTCGCAGCAGTTCTCCCCCCAGTTTTGCGGCCTCTCCAGACGGGAGATGCACACATGACGCCTCTGGAGATGCTTCACGTTGCAGCTGGAGTGGAGAGGGAGAAGGAGGAGGTTTGAATAAATGTCGAGGCTTCACCTCACCGCCCTTCATTTTCATAGATTAACCTCTCTCTCTGCAGCAGATAGGTAGGCAGTATTCCACGCACACACGCACGCACACGCGCACACACACACACACACACAAACACACACACACACACACACGTAAATTTGTGCACATACACAAATGAATGCCAAAGGCCCTCCCACAAATTCCTATAGTTCTATCAGTTGGGATAAAGTGCATTTTAAACAGAAAAACTTATTTTTTAAAAGATGACCAAAATTTCACATTCACATACTACTGTACACATACTACTTCAGACTGCTTGTTTTGTTCAAGCAACAGTCTCACACCCCAACATATTAAATTTGATATAAACTACACAAGATAATTCTTACATTTGAGAAGCTGTATTTTTTTTGGTATTTTGGCTTGGCTTGATAAATGAATACAAACAATCAATTAACAAAACTGCTGGGTCATTATTTGGTTGATCAAACACTTGACCCCCAACAATTGATTCATTGCTTCAACTCGCGCCGACACGCATGCACAAACACATGACGACTTACAGGATGCAGAGCCAGGACTGCTGGTACTGGATCCCGGTAGCGGTGGCGGTCACTCCCTGGATGGTCTCTGACAGTAGGTGCACTGCAGGGGGAAAGGTCAGAGGTCAAACACAAGTTAGCTGAAATCGACCTCAAATCCAGGTTGATCCTCACATGCTCTCATTTTCCCGCCACACAGTGTTGAACTCCTAGCACCAGCAATGCATGGCAGCTGACTGCAACAATCCTGAAACGTGTAGTTAGGGCTGGGCGATAAGGAGAAAATCAGATATCACGATGACATAATACATCGATGATATTGTAGCGTGGACAATTGGTGCTTTCACAAAATATTTTTTACAATGAGATTTAATTAATGTGGTAAACAGTTTCAAGTGAAATTATAGAGAAAAAAAAATCCAGCTATATACACTGACTATGTTTACATGCATGCACAAAAATAGCGTGATGTTAAAACAAATCTGCAATTCTTCAAATGATATTCCCTCAAAATGTTTCAAAACAGATTTTCTGAAAAAAATTGAGTATGTGCTTGTTATCGTTAATTTTGACAACGTAATTGTATATCACGATATCTCTATATGTGATTTAATCACGATGTGATTGCATTGAAAGACAAATTATCATATTGAATTAGTGCCCAGCCCTACGTGTAGTTTCAATCTGAAATATTAATGTGTTTAAATTAAAACCTGGCTCTGATTTCTTTAACCAGCCTAATGGTGTCAGCCAGAATGCCTAAAACGTTTAATAGATGCCTAGAGCCTTGATCTGCTGTGCCAAGCCTCTCAATATGATGTCTACATCAGAAGTGTCTAACAAGCTCGCCTTCTGCTGTAGACTGGAATGCCAGTCTGGTCTGTGTGCAAACACCACGCCACGATAAACTAATGACGATGTCCATCTGACCCCAGAAAACATCAACACTTATGTTCACAGAATCACAAAAACAAAAACACATTTCATTATGCTGCCATGTTTACACAGTGCAAATCATTAAACATGGGCGACTAGGGACACTGCTGAACGCGGCTCGCTGCTTCCTAATAAGAGGAATCTCCCTTTCCGACTTCTCACGCTGAGAGCGATGAATAATAGTGTTTTGGGGGATATTCTTCAGCAGCCCCGACTACCCCTAAACCCCTGGACAAGATTCAGCGTGCTTCCGCTTGCAATGTTCTCTCATCAGTACTGAGCAAACTACAGGGTGAAAATGTTGTATCGTAAGCAGCGGGGACAATCATTTCCATATCACTCGGATTTTCTCTGCCAGTGGTTTCTCCCTTTCTTTCGTTCCGTCGTTTTTTTGTCTCTCTCTCATCACTCTCCCCCTTTCTCTCTCGCTGCCATGCCGCGTCTCATCAATAAGGTATCCTCCATTCATGCCAGAATATGATGGGCGTCACCATGACAACAGTATCACAGTGCTCAAGGAGTGAGAGAGCCAGGATGGGAGAATCAGAGAGAGAGGGGGGAACAGACCAGGGAGAGAGAAATAAGAGAGAGAGAGCAGCAGAAGAAAGGATGAAAAGAAGCCTGTAGAGAAAGAGAAAAAAAGCTGGCATGTGGGGTGGGAGAGATTCAGAGAGGCGGGAGGAAAAGAAGAACCAGGAGGGAGACAGAAAGGGAAAAATAAAAGAAAGGAGAAGGACAGGAAGAGAGGGAGTGGGAGGAGACATGCAGAGAGGGAAACAGAGAGAGGGGAAAATGCAAGCAGAAACAGGGGCAAAGAAGGACCAAGGGAATGGAAAAAAAAATCTTACAAAAAACAAAAGTGACAAACAAGAAGGAAAATGAGAGCGGGACTAGATGAAAAGAAGAGTGAGAGGGAGGGAAGGGACGGACAAGTAAAGGAGATGGACTGGGATTCAATTCAATTAATAGCAGTAAGCCTGACAGCCATGTAATAATCACAAACCATCCAATCTCTCATTGACGTCAGGGAGGAGAGGAAGGGAGAGATAGAAAGAGAGAGACATGCAAACAGAACAAAAGACAAATTAAAAGATAAAGAGAGGGGGGGAAGAAGGAGACCGATGTTTCATGGAAGACAGAGGTAGATGATGTTCAGGGGTATCTGTGGTCTTCCATACCAACTGACGAAATGGCCAATGTCCGACCATCCAAGAGAAGCTAACGGCTCACTGCTGGCCTTCGGCTTACAACCACTTCCATATTTTTTTAGAGACAAAATGTCTTTTCTAAGTGAGGGAGATTGCTTCAGTGTTGGGAGTAGTTCAACAGCCAGAGCAGAGCATGAATACTGTCAGTGTTCAGAGTCGAATGTCGCCATTACTAAACGTGGGAAGCTTCTACAGAATGATTACTGAATTGTAAAAGGTCTAGAGTTGTGATTCATGGCAGCAGCACTTTCTGATTTTGTGACTAATGTATTTGACATCCTTTACTTTCCATGCATAGGGGGTTCTCTGTGTACATGGTTTTATTTCAGTTAGCCTAATAGCTGGTTTGATTTGCATTGAGAGATGACCTTATGGAAAGTACCCCATGCCAATCTCTAGGTATGGTGAAGGGTATGTGATGATGTGGGGCTATTTTAATTCCAAATGCCAAGAGAACTTATTAGGATGCATAGTATCCTGGATCCATGAAAACTGGCCTTTAAAAATAAAAATCTGCCCGCCTCTATGGGAATTTAACATAGGGGTGTACTTACTTATGCCCCCTGTATTTTAAGGAAGAACATTTATTTATGCACGATACATTATTCATTCACAAAGAAAATTGGTGTCCTTAAAAGTTGGATTCTTCCTCATTTTGTTAATTAAGGCATTAAGATCAATTTCCAAAAGATGATTTTGTATTCTTCTTTTTAGTCAACTTTAGCATGGGTGTATTCACGTATGCTGAGCACTGTACATACTGTCATGCATCTCTGTCACTCACTATACCCCCCTTTTCTCTGCTGCTTATATTATTTTGGTGTGCATTTATTAAAAGATCCCCTACAGACATGTTATGTTTCCACTGCTTCTCCCTCAAAACACACAAATCTATGAATATGTTAATATTCATTTCAATAGTTTAACTACTGGACACAAGATGTCTCCATCATCAGTGTATGTGCACTGGAGGTTTCAAGTATCCAAATCCTCTTGTGTAAGTTGCATACTGGACCATGATTTGCTTCCAAACTTGTTATATGTAAGATTTGAGTTGAGCTCAGAGAACCCCCCCCCCCCCCCCCCTTCAGCAGATTAATGTGAAAACAGCCTTCTAGTGTCACAGTGAAGGACAAACATTCAAGTGAAGCAACAACAAGAACAACACATATTTGAGTGGAGACCATAAACAACACATTCTCACTCTAAACTCATCACATGCGGACGCTTGGTCAGGACCCCGTGGCATCACTTTTTTAATAGATGGTAGTTTGACTTCAACACGTGGTTAACGTTGTGAATTCAAACAAAACTACTTGGTTAGTTTAAGAAAAGATTGCGGGTTTGGGTTAAAATAATTACATTACCTACGTGATGTGGGCTAAGTGCGTTACGTCAAGGCGTAAGTTCAGTTCCTTTTGCTTTAATCAAAAAAAGTCACCGTTGACTTTTAGTTTCACACAGGACACAAACAGCAATCTCTTTGTTTCTTTGACACACGTACATCCAACCCAACCTCCTCCCTACGTGGACCTCTTTCTTTACTCTCGTTATAAATACCACTGCCACTAGGGGAGCCCTGCACATGCAAACTAATGCTGGAGGGATACGTGAAGCGTCGTAGTGTGACATGCAGGGCCAATGACCAAGCTGCTGTATTTGACGAGGTGGGAGTGAGAACGGGTTGCCCGCCTCCTTTCTCAAACCTGCTGGACAGAGCCTTATGAGTTTGCATGCCAAAGTTCAGTCAGATTGAACTCGTTCCTCATTAAAAAAAAAGAAAATGGAGAGCTCAATCTGGTGTGATTTTGCCTTTACTTGGCTGATATCCTCATGCCAACATTGCTCCCTGCACCACCCCAACCTCCTTTGTACATGTCCATGATCACGTGAGGGACATTGTGAATACATCACAAGCTGAGGTGAACAAACCTGACTTGGGTGTTAAGAGTGTGTGAGAAAGGGTTGCTGATGTGATGACTAATTAAGACATGCACATTTGATGCTTGTCAGTTATGCGAAGGTTTCTGCACCGTTTCGTCAGCTTTTGGTATGCAAACACCGCAGTTTCCATACACAGAAAGGAAGACAAAAAAAAAAAAAAAAATCACAGATGCTCATACGCAGCATATCAAATGTGACAAACTTCAATGGAAAAGTGATGAAAAAATATGAGGACGACAAGACTGGATGGCTGGATTGGCCTCTTTGATCTTTCTGGATTCTTGGGGAATTCTTTAACTGCATTATTCACACGATTGGGTTTGGGGGGGGGGGGGGGGGGGGGGGCAGATTGCAATTTCTGTAATCCAGTCTGTCACAAATAAGAGAGACGAATCACTAAATATGCTCCCAGTCATAAAACAGTGATGTTAATATTTCTTTTGGCTGATGTGCCAGTCAAACATCAGCAACAGAAACTCTACAGAGATACATGCTCATTCATCATGCTCAGAGGTGACCTCAATAAAGCCTTCTGATCTTATGCTGCCTTAAAGATTAACTGTGATCTCAACCATCGGTAGACCTGCCAGCGCACGCACGCACACACACACACACACACACACACACACACACACACACACACACACACACACACACACACACACACACACACACACACACAGGGAAATGATTGGTTTCCTTCAGAGCGTGGATTGTGGAGGGCACACAGGAGGTGATTAAAACACAGGACGGATCCATACAGCAGTGGCAGATGAAACACTTACTGTAGGTATCCATCAAAGCCAATCACCATGCAGCACACACACGTATGATGTCACATAGCGATGAGAGGGCCACTAGGACTGGGTCAATGGTGAAACCTTGTTATCAAGAAAGGTTGTAAATTCTAATCTTCTACGCGCTTGTGTAACAACAATTTACATTAATGGTAAATAAACCGACGGCCTACATGGATACAATATCACAGTCAAGTGCTGCATATATGAAAAGTTTAATCCCAATTATATAACCAGTTTAAAAAAAAAAAAAAAAAAATCTCCAGAACACGCCAAGGACTAACTCTATTGCCAAATCATTTTGTTACTTTAAACTCAAAGAATTCACACAGAATCAGCAGCTTTTCTTCTTCACGGGACTTTAGAGAAAGAACTTATAAGTTTATCGGACAATGAGTCCGCGGGATGGAGAGGGCGTTGATTTGAGAGGCAGCTAGAGAGGCATCAATGTCTGTGACACGGGAGGGATTGCTGGTTTCTGTAATCATTTGATGACTCAATGGATCGACCCAGTCCCGAGTGTCGAGTGGAACACAAACGGCATACTGATGGTGATTGGTACAGAAGCAAACCACTGATTGCAGCCTCATGGCGGCTGACATTTTCATCAAATTAGCACAGCTTACCGTCATCAAAGAAAACGAAACTTTGAGATTTGTCTGCATGGGGAGAAGGAGGGAGAAAAACCAAGAGGAGAAACCAGAGAGTCAGTTCAGTCACCTTTTCCGATCAATGGGCGACCAGTATCTTTAATTTTATACTAACATACGCAAATACACACTCTGCAAACACACTTACTTTCAGGTTAACAGGCACGTACATAAATATCTTTGCTGAACAGAAGCTTCATTTCCGGCCCTCCTGTACCTCATGCATATTAAATAGCATTTTCCAGAGAAAATCCCTCAATGTCTCGTCTTTGTTGGGCGCAGAGAGATCTTATCTTGATTACCGTCTACAGGCTAATACCAAAAATTGGATTTCATCACTGATAGCAATGTGTTGTGTTCAGCAAGTGCTGAGAAACCCAACGACGTCAATGAAGACATCAAAGATGAGAAAAATGACATGTTCGGCCACCATTTTTCATGTGGTAAAGAGCTTGAATTAATGGTTCCAATTTAGTATTCTGATCACTCGCGCAGAGCATTACATACAGAGAGATTTTCACAGTGAAAAGCCATGCCGCCGGCCTGGAAAAGATATATTACAACACAGAAGGCAAATTCGGGTTGATTCAAAAATACACAGCACCTATTTACAGAAAATCAACATGTATGTGCAGTTTAGAAATACAAATAATAACACTCCTGCTTTAACAGATGCTCATGTATTTTTTTGATTCAGTAAACAAGTTGTATGAGATATCAAGGGCCTAGGTCACGAAACTCACACATTTTAGAAATGGCTGTGTAAATTATTGCAGTTATATGTTTTCTTAAGACCGTTTTGAAAATATATGAGCCCCTTGTCTTAAAAAAGAAGTACCATGCTCACCTTTGCAGCTGTAAAAACAAACAAACAAGAAACACTTTTTTTTCAGTTTGATTTGAGCTGGCAAAAAGAATATATATTACAGGAAGATTATGCAAATCGAGGCAAAGTGGAGAGCGAACCGGATCGATCAAAGGTGACAGCTATTTAGGGAGAAATTATGGTACAGTCATCACAAATAGGGCACACAATCAGCAGCGCATTTAGCGCCGAGCACTGTAGCTGCTAACAGGATCACAGAGGAAGAGAGGAAAATGCAATTATAAAATACATCATTACTCAAAATACTGACAATTAGTCATTCTGTGGCACCGTCATCATCTTCAGTGTCCTATGATCATTTATTGGTTTAAATGCGTGGAGTATCTTAAAGGATGGAGTATTATTTTTAATTACGTAATGGCAGGTTTGTAGAAGTGGCTGAAGTCATATTATTATCTATGCATTGCATATTCAGCAATGCTTTTCGTTATCCTTCTGCACAATGCGTGTACTGTGCTCCATCGCTGAATCCCGAGACAAAAGTGAACCAAAAAAAAAACTAAACAAAAACCAGCACGTTAGCTTCTCTGTACAAGTTCTAGCAGGACTAATTATCTCTGTGGGCTTTTCATCTTTTTCATTTCTGTAATTCTCTGTTCTTTCTGTGCCGGTTATAATCTCGCCCCGTTCTCTTTATCTCACAGCTGTACAGTATTACACTCAAAAATGAGCTGGTCCCTCACCCAGCTGTGGGAGCGTGAACGTAGATATGGCAGAAATTAATACCTGAAGAGATATGTCACGTTGATAACATACTTACGTGCAATATGAATGTATTCCCCCGGGAAGAGGCTTTGTTCCTCCCCCGGAGATAATTTTCTCCCCCCCCCCATCCCCCCCCCCCCCCCCGCACCCCGAGCACTGACATGAGTGTCTCACTTGTGAATGTTCATGATTTGAAATCAGGGATCCGACATGTTACTCTGAAGTGAGGGAATTCAATGCAAAACAAGATGCTGAAGAGAAAGATTTCAAAATGAGGAGTGGTGCGTAAATCCTTATTAAATAATTAACAATACCAAATGAAAATGTAAGGGGTCATAGGTAACTGAAATCCACAGGCTGATTGAAAAATAGACCTCTTTTGTGATGTGAATGCATATTTAAATGTCTAAACGAATTTCCTCGTATCCATTAGTATATTTTCTGCTCATTCTGTAAATATGTATGTAGGTTACATATCCGAGTGTAGATATTATTTAATAGCTACAGCACAGTAGTGTTGCTCATTTGCATGTTTCAAATTGTCGTCCTTATTTGTGGAATTGTTACATCATCCTCTGTGTGCAACTAATTATCAACTTATTCCCATCTACTTTTCTCCAGAACCTTCTGCTGCAGCTAACGCATTTCCCCAGAGTGATGACTCAAGTTTCAACTGGTTTAAAACAGCACTTTTTGCTGCACATAACAAAAGAAAATCAAGACTATATATTGTTTGAGAGAATCTTTAGCTTTAACTTTGATAATGATGCAACCTTGATACAGTATGTGCAGATACTGATTTTGTCAACCAACTATAACTATCACTCTATGGCTGTAGATTTGTATAATAAAGTATCACTAATCTACATGTTTTCCCTTCATTTTTCTATGTTGCTTTGTCAAACTTCAAAATTCAGTGAAACCCCTGAATGCTCAAATTGATTTTCAAAACATTTCCAGACAGCCCAGACATGCGCTTGAAGCCTTTTCTTGTTAAGATGGCAGCCACAGAGAGAGAGAGAGAAAAAAGGAAAAAACGTATCTTCTTTTGCGTCTGAGTGGGGTATTCTGGGTGAGAAACAGTCAAGTAGCCACAGCCACCACAGCTTGAGAGTCTCAGAGAACCATCTGAAAAGCTAAGTGAGTGATCGATGACAGAAGTCAATTATCACCTCGCGGATCTTGTCAGAGGCGGCGGTGCAGGGTGAGCGTCACACACCACCTACCTCTGACTAACAATCAACAACTGCGGACACCAGCCCAGCCAGACAAGAAAACACTGCAGACAGAGTATATGACAGGCAGCCCTTACACTACCATTACCTCCACATGCTCTCATAGTGGGAAGAAAACCCCTATCATGCTTTTTTTCTGCATCTTAATAGCACCTCTAAACCTTCAGTAAAAATTGAAAAAAAAAATGTTTAAATTATATTTCTGTGTCACATTAACCTGAAAGAATGCAAAGTCTAATTTGACAAATAATTACTTTTGTGATGCCGTTTCAGTACAGCTTGCAGCAGAGAGCGAGGCTTCAACAATGGCTTTATACCGTTATGTAAGAGGGCGGATTTCTCCTGCTCTAATGGGCTGAGGAGATTCGCCTTAACCAAGAGGCTTTGCTACTCAGCCTAAAGGACCTGTGCTGAAGGGACTGGGCTAAATGTGACAGGGACCTGTGGACCGACAAACAGGCACCAAACCTGGAGACACTATACTTCACAAAGGAATTTATGCATTAGAAGAGAGTAAGGTGTGCATAAAACTTTAAACATATCTTACACACTTTTAGATACAATAAACCTCAGCTTTCCAAGTCCAAATAGCATAAATATATATGCATAAATGTGCATGCAAAACTATTTCAGTTAAAATTAATATCATGTTAGCCGTTGATAATCTTCCAAAATCAGTTGATTTTGCATGCTGAAAATCGTTTTCTTTGCCTGTAATTTTTTAACTGACTTAACCATTTGCAAACAAGAAAAGTGGCAACCTGCTCTTAATGGCACCATGCTGCTATGGTGAAAAGAATAAACCAAAACATCTCACAAACCTTTTTCAATTATCTGAAAAATATTGAACTAAAGTAACATTAGTGGAAGGGACACGTGATTGTGTTAGTTTTGACTGTCAGTTGTGTTGTTCTCCGTGGCCCTGGTCAATTAAAAAGAAATGATTAGTAGGATAACAGCTTGACAGTTTTCCTGGGAAACATCTGACGTCTGCACATGGTTGCCAACAAGATTCCGCACATGGAGCTCTATTTGTGTCCGCTTGAAAAAGCCACAAGGCAAATGGACGCCCTCGAATTCAAACATCCCAAACTCTCCTTTGGGTCTTAAAAGCTTCTTGAACCATTCTCAAGTCTATGTGACAATTGTGCTCCTGAGCCTGAGGTGAAGCTATTCTTCAGCTAAGGTGTTGACCTGTGCAGATGTCAGAGTTTTTTTTTTAGGTCAGCTGTCAGATGTAATGGGGTCTTGGTGTGATTGTGGTACGAATTCTCTGTCTTATTGTGTTTTGTGTGTCTGTGATTGTATTTCCACACACTTGCTGGTTTAAACATGCACGTCGAACGGCTCCATTGCTTACCGTTGACCTCCTGCGCTCCCGCATCTGTGAAAAGCATGCTCATCACCTCCTCGAAGTTGCAGCTGGGCTCAGATGCATTGCTGTCCTGGCCCACGTGGTGCAGCATTCTCTTCAGGACGTCATCCAGGGAGGCAGCGGTCTCATCCAGCAGGATAGTGGCCCGCGCCAGGAAGCCATCCAGGTCCCGGTGGGCCCGGATCTCCTCCTCAAAGTTCATCAGCTTCACATACTGTGGACAAGATGGAATCCTTTCAAAGTCTGAAATAGGTTTATTTGAAATTCCTGTGCTGATTATGCCAATCAGTGTAATTTTAAAAGAATTGCATTGTCAAAATGAATCTACCTTAGTTTCTGCAGAATTGGACCTAAGGCATAATATCTTTGGTTTGCTCTATTAAGTCTCATATGTATTTCTAAGCTGAAATATTCTACTATCCACAACATGCTGAGGCTTTTATATGGCAGTGATGTCTCTGATCTTGCATTTGGGAAATTAGGATTACAACAATTTGCCTGTTGGTCAATATTAGCCAATGCCAATTTTAGGAAGCGTTAACATTGTACAGGACAATCAAATAAGTTTCATTTCTATAAAGCCGGGCAGACACTGAACCACTGAATTTGTTTACCCCAACTACTTTTAGAATCAGGATTCATATTTTGCAGGATCATTGTTGATTGATTTTGTCGCTATTCGTTTGAGGTGGTTCCCGATACCTGATTCATTTAATCAAAGATTTGGCTGTCAGACCATTGGATGGATTTCTGGCCTAAATCGTTGAACAAATCAGAGAAGTTGACGCAGAATCAGATGTCTGGAACAAGGCTACCAGAATCACTGATGGAAGTTCAAGATTTTAGCCTATTTCATGTGGTACAGCAGGTTGAGTGGAACTGATTCCTAAGATCCACGGGTACCACATGGGTACGGAAAAAGACATTTATATCACCAAACCTTTAATTAAACAACTCAAAGATTAGTGTGAAAAAAAAGTGTGAAATTGCCCTAAAGTTTCGACCTTTAAGTATCCACCCACAACACCCCTCTGAGCCAAATAGTGTCTTTTTTTAATGCTTCACCCCACGTAAGCTTATCAAAACTGGACCAGCGGTGTCTGAGAATTACCTAAGAGACAGACGGATGGACAGAGAGAAGACCACGGCTCGATTGAGAGCCCAGACACCCACCAGTCTTTGATTTCATTGATCGTGTGATTGACAGAAATTCTGAAGATGAGCAGATTCCCTGCTGTTCTTTTTAAAATGAAACAAGCACTGAGCAGAGTCCATGTCTAGAGCCCTTGGAGCTATTTGTGTATAGAGCTCTATACATACAATTGATTTGTTTGTCCGGTGCATCTGTCAGGTTTTGGGTTCCGTTTTTCTTCGGGTCAAGTGATTCAAAAGGTGTAAATTACAAAATGATTTGACATTATTCATTTCTAGTCATAGGCACCTTGCAAAATGTGTGGTGTTGTGGTCCATCCATACTGTATGCTGGGTAGAGCATTGGGAAAATCTTATGTCTGATAAAGAAAGTGAATAGCACACAGCTGAAGCAGAAACATGACCATATCAAAATTACTTCTAAATATAGACCACTGCAAATAAATAGATCCACAACATAATTCTTGGCGGGGAAGTGAGGCTGTGACAATGTGAAATCGATTTAAAGAAAAACAGAAGGATAGAAGCAAACAAACAGAAAAAGTGTAAGACAGAACGAGGAGATTAGTAAAAAAGAAGCAGGCAAGCTGTTTGCAGGAACAAGGCGCAGCAAACTGAAATCTCTGACAGGCTTGTACTGATGACGTCTAACTCTTGAAAGCCCTGGTCATCAGTTTAAACTAATGCTCGCTGGGTGCTGCTTTAAACCCCTCGAACTGTGGAGTTGAGGATCTATCTCCAGTGCAGGAGTCTGAACACTATTAATATTGCTCCTAATTTTAAAGCTACATTGTGTAAGAATTTCTCCCATCTAGCGGTGAAATTGTATATGACAACCAACTGAATTTCACTTTCTAGCCCCCCCCCCCCCCCCCCCCTCCCATTCTGAGTGCGTTATAACTCCTACGGTGGCCGAACCCGAAATTAGCGACAACTTCATCCGTGAGTGTTCCTTCCAGTGTAATAATAGTTTTACATTATTTTGGTACCATTTCATTGCTAACATCAGCTATCAGGTTCCCAAACATATGCAAGCTAATGTTAGTAAAGTATCAGTGCTATCGTTATTCTGGATATTGTACCAGATTAATAGTGTAAGGCAATGTTTACAGCGTAGGAGAGAAGCACGGAGGTTTGTGTTTTTAATATATTTCTCTGAACAGCATGAACAATGTCAATGAAACTGAAATGATCTCTTAGTGTCTCCATCGTTTACACGCAGCTGTTCTAGCTGTAGCTAGTCTGTGTTACAACTGCATGACCTGAGTTGTCTACCAGGGAAATCACGGCACATATGATTACGTTTATGTTACAAGGTAGACGATCCTTTTTCATCATTGACGCGAGGAAAAGTATCCTAGACGTCGTTCTAGCGTTATGCACAACCATGCTATAGTTAGCCAGAGATGGGAAAAGTACTCACTTCTCATACTTAAGTAGAAGTACAGATACTTGTGTTAAAAAATACTCTGGTAAAAGTAGAAGTACTGATTTAACTTATTTACTTAAGTAAAAGTAACAAAGTACAGGCTTAGAAATGTACTTAAAGTATAAAAGTAAAAGTAGCCTTGCGAATGACAACCATTTTTTATGCAAAGCTACCTGGACCACAAATGTTACTAGAGTGCAAGCTGAGAAACTTCAGCAGACATGGAGAAAAGGCTCTTTGTGTATATATGCCATTGTCTACATTTTAAATGGATGTCTGCCAAAAGGCCTAAACATCACATATATGATTATTGTGACAGAGACTGGGACTCCAGGTTAATAAGATTCTGACTGAGTAACAATATATGAATTCAACTGTGATTCTGTAATAATTCACAGATCCAGTTCCATTTTTAATCAACATTTAAAGGAATCTACATGTAAGTTCTGCATACTTTTAGAGTAGAACTAACCAGTGGTGTAGTCTATATTTTTGTAGTGAGTATACTGTGATTTTCCCCTCCCAGCCTCATACTCGCCTGTCCCAGAGCGACACCCCAGACAGTCGGTACTGTGACGTTTCTGAATACTAACTGTACACGGGCAACAGACGTTTAAGTATTGATAGCGTTAATTTAAAGTCCTGGAAAAACAACACTTAGAGTTGAGAAAAGATAAGACAGATTTAACTTTTTGAGAAACGCAACCGAACCTGAACGCATCACATAAATAAGCCGTTTAACCGACCCCCCCCCCCCCCCCCCACTGCCACACAAAACCATGACTAATAATTAGCATCATCATACAACTTTTGTATCGATTAGCAGTAAAATCTGCTGATAAGGGCCTACATTTACTCAAAAGTATTTAATAAACTGTTTACAATCTTCAACACCATGGCTAACAAATGCATAAAAAGCAGACGAAAGGAGAAAAAAGCTCCACTCTTTCTATTTTAGTTAATTATCTGACCATTGCTAACTAACATTACCATATAGTAATTTAATTGTGTAAAGCAATGCATATTTAAGGTTTAAGAATTTACTCTAATGTTGCATAGTCATTGACCTTATGAAGGCCAGGAGTTCTCACTGTCTCTCTCATCATCTGAAGTAGTCACAGCATGTACAAATAACATGTACAAATAACGACGTCACATGAGACACAGCCATCTTCTAACTGTATATAAACTGGGAAATATATTCTCAGAAAGGCGAAGCGGAATGATATGCTTGCAGCTGTGCTCCAGAGCTGCAAGCATATCACTCCGCCCTGCTCTCCGAGAGCAGAGCTGCAAGCATATCACTCCGCCCAAGTAGCGCTGCAAGCATATCACTCCGCCCAAGTAGCACTGCTTCGCCTTTCTGAGAATATAGTTCCCAGTTTATATACAGTTAGAAGATGGCTGTGTCTCATGTAACGTCGTTATTTGTACACGCTGTGACTATACAAATCACAACATGTAAATAAGAACATGTTGGCGTTATTTTGTCACTTATTCGGAGCAGTAGGCTAGTTGGAACCAGTTACCTCCAGGTTCCGTGCTAGGCTAAGCTAGCAGTGGAGCCGTCAGACAGAGTTACGACACACACAGAGATGAGAAGGGTATGTATCGACTTGTCTAACTCTCAGGGTTACGGTGAATAAGCTAATGTCCCAATAAGTCAGCGTGTTCCTTTAAAGAAAATGACTCTGCATGGTTGCTGGAATTAAACTAAATGATTTGTGTGATGTTTCTGAATGTGATCTACTTAGACAATACTAATATATTAGAGCAGGTAGTATCACTGCATCTACAACACTACACACCATACACTACACACCATCTACTAATTACAGTCAAGCTATATATATATATATATATATATATATATATATATATATATATTAGGGCTGTCAGTTTAACGCGTTATTAACGGCGTTAACGCAAACCCATTTTAATGCCGATAATTTTTTTAACGCACGAGTAACGCATAGAGAGAGCAACGGGATCTGTTAGTCCACTTCTTTAACTGTCTATGGCCACGCCATGTCCCGCCCTACGAAGCAGCTGATTGGTTTGGTTTAGGCATTTCACCGCGAGTGGTTAGGATAGCGGATTGGTCAGGGGATAGGACCTGAACAAATGGGGTTACGTTACCTTCGACGCCTAGCCAATAGTAGTGATTGAAGGGCGGGTCTTGTAATTTCGCAGACCGCAAACAAAACAGACACAAGCCTCGGCCGGTTTTAGCTTGCTAGCCGCGTAGCTTGTAGGCTCGTGACGGCGATTATCTTCAGAGCGAGCGAGTAGTACAGTCAGTGAGAGAAACAAAGTGTCTCCTCTGTTCTTTCTGACCACGGTGGGAAACCTCGAGCAGGAAAACCCTCTTCTTGATTTTACGTTGGTTATGAACGAGAACGAGAACCAGGAAATGAGTCACGGGAAACCAGTTGCTATGAGCCCATAGACAGTAGGAGTTCTCTTAATACATCCATGGACGAGCCACGCTCGCCTCAGGCATGAGGCAGTACTACCTGTAGTACTATCTGCAGGACTATCTGCAGTACTACCTGCAATGGAACATCGAGGTAACAGCGTTACATTATGTGACAGATTATTAGATCCAAGTGTGAATGTTAGTGTGAAATTGAACATAACGTATATGACAATGTTGTTTTCAATAAAAAAACAGTCACAAAGCAAGCCGTTCTACTTTTCCATGCTGATAAGAGAATTAAAATGAGAAAATATAATGGGACAAAAAGAAATCAAGGGACATTTAGAATAGATAAAAATGTGCGATTAATTGCGATTAATAGCGAGTTAACTATGACATTAATGCGATTAAATATTTTAATCGCTTGACAGCACTAGTATCTTTTGGTATGCATTTCAGAAAAAAAATGGTTAGGATTCAGGTGTAATTGCAAATAGTGATTAATCATGATTAATCCACTGAAAATTCTGATTAATTTGATTAAAAATTTTAATCATTTGACAGCCCTAATATATATATATATATATATATATATATATATATATATATATATATATATATATTAACTTGTCTATATGACCCCTGAGTATTAGTTCTATTTCACAGAATGCTTTTGAATGATGCATAAGAGATATTTCTGCAAAGGCTCAGAGACAGCGAGAAACATCATCTTAGTCGTAAGTTTCAAGTTTTTGAGTCCAATTTCAATTTCGATCCACACAGACATTCCACTAAAATTGTCTTTTATCATTTTAGAAATATTCCCACAGTATAACTCTCTCTTTTGGGGGCAGTCTCTGAAAAGACATCTGCACGCCTTCATCACCAGCAGGCTTGATTACTGTAATTTGCTCTTGTCTGGTGGACCCTGAACAGCTCTGAAATTCAGACATTACACCTAAAGTCCTGTCACTGAGAGCAGACTTTAAAATACTGCTATTGGTTTTTCAATCACTCAACTTACTGATTTAAAGTATGGCTTGAGCGTCTGATATGTTAATATGGTACTCTCCTTCATTCATCTGACACTATTTGGTCTCTATGCCAGGTCTTAGTCTCCTCCTGGGTCAGCCAGCAAGAAGAACTGAGTGACTGTGAGTGAGAAATTAAGTGCCTTTATAGCTAAAACTTCACATTGACTTAAGTGATAATTATACTTATAGCAGTTTAGTTTGTTTTATTGTTTTTGGGATTAATTGGACGTTTATTTTATTTCACGTTATTGTTTTATCACTTAATGCTGTATGTCTGCCTTTCATTGTTTGAAATATGTTACATATTTTTTTAACAAAAGAGGCTGCAAAAAAGGGTTGATTAGAGTCCTGTGAGTAATCCCTCCTTTTCCAGCTGAACATTTAACAATCGATGAAATTTGCATGCAGTACACAGGTCTGTCCATGAATGAAGACTTTCTTCCATGATGCAGAGTGTTTGTTCACACTGAATGCCAATTAAGATAACAAAGGGTAATCACATACCTCAGGCCTTGTAATGTCCAGTATCAGCAAACAATTATGACACCTATCAGGATACCTGTCTTTAATTAATAAGCTAAACGTCATTACAAGGTCACCTAAATACACCATGAGTTTATGAGAGGCACCTGAACGCACCATAACTTTTTAAGGAGCACTGTACGCGCCAGGAAGGTGCATCACGGGGAAGGTAAAATGTTGCCACACCGGTGACTTCTGGGAAGCAGGAGGATTTAACAGTTGTGTTGTTTCTCTGTCATGTCCATCTCTGGCAGTGGCCTGAAAAAGTGCAGCTGCAGGCTACTGCTAAGTTACCCTGTGTCTTTAGTTGCATGCTACCTGCTATGCTGTGTTGTCTGTGTGTGTTTTCTTTTTCTTCAGATGTGCAATAGGAAGCTTGGTTGGAGTGCGATAAAATCACAATATGAACGTAGAATTGAATTTAATAGGCCTAGATCTGCCCCATTGTCACTGACACCTGATCGAGCTATTTGGTTCAGTATCGGCCTGATATCAGATATCAGTATCGGGTCTGTGCATCCCTAATTTCAGCATGATTTAGGTATATTTTAATTGATCATATTTGTTAAGACTGGTCCTCTGCTTTACAGCAGTTGAATCCAACTGCTGAATCCAGCAGCAGTTGTTAAGGTATCATCACTGTGACATTGCCTGTGCTAAAACAAGAATCAGCTCCTAACATGGAACCATATAAGGGAGCAAACAGTCAAGATGCATGAAAAGATAAACATCAGCAGACATCAGTTTCACACAAGATATTCATAATGACAGCAGAGCTACTCAGTTGTCAAGCATATCTTACATAAATTGGATTGGTTTTACAAACCTCAGTGTGTTTCCACTGTGCACTATGGAGCTGTGGGCTATTACAGTATGTGCTGTAGGAAAACATGTAGTAGACTGGGACTCGCTATCGGACGATACTCATGACTCAGCCAAATAAATCTTAATTAGACATCTCTAGTTGTAATTAAGCCTAGCTAGTTACTGACTACGAAGGAGGACTACGTCATTTACAAAAATATTGTTTCGCGTCTTTCATTCACTGCTCCCACTTCATCAATTCTACTTCCATCAGAGACAATACAATAAACATATTCGGAAGGCAGCACCCATTTGGTGTGAAGGGGTTAAATTTCTTCTCTGATCTACTTTGGGAAGGGCGTAAGTCATTATCCCCTCAAACAGCTGAACATGGGGCTGATTCTGATCAGTATCAAGGATCTATCAGGACACCAAATGGAGTGATTAATGCTCTATGGGGTTCTTCCACTAATAAATGTAAATTAGGGGTTAAACGTACGTAAATGCCAATGTTAGAGAAAATGTTTGTTTTGCTCTTGTGATTAAAATATTGGATACTATGTGCTTTTCTATTATCTATTTAAATCTTGGATGCCAAATTTCTGAATCCAGTTTCTGAACTGTATTGATATATGGCTGCACTTATCAGCATGGGCTGAGTTCCTTGACTACCAAAAATCACTTTTAAGTAACATAGCATTTTTTAAACGGGTAGCTCAAATCAAGCAATCTAATGGGTTCATAGCTGTTATATAATAAGCATATACCACGGCTATGATGTCTATTTCCTTTGCACAATAAGTGTTACACTGCGTCTGAGAAAAAAACAAACGTTATTAACAACCTGAAAGCTGGTGCCACAGAGAGAAGCCGTTGTCATGTGCACACACACTGCCATGACAAAGAGCAGGTTTTAAATTTGGCACAGTATCTCTTTAAGTGTACGCTATATGTAGAATATTTTCATTGCTTTACCTTGCTGCCAGATAGCCCTTTCCAACGGCAAAATGCGGCCGTTATGTTCTCTTCAAAGACACTAGACTGCTGGTCTAACATTCCATAGCAACTGCCTCGGTTTGTGCAGAGAGCCAGCCCAGGAGGGCCTTTTTTATTGAATCTATTTAATTATTAATACAAAATGTATTGTAAATGGAATTTTACTACAACTTTTACATTGCCATACATGACTGTTTTATAAAAGCAATAGCTCACTTTAGTCGTCCTTCCGCTTTGCATCGAGGAGAACAACGCTCCTTAGCTGTGATATTATCACAACGTACCAAAGACTGTCGTGAGCTATTGCCTAAAAATGTAATTTAATCAATATTCATGCTTACCTTTCTTGATGTGTTCAGTAACACACAACCGGAGTCGTCAGCGTCTAAGGAGAAACAAAACAAGGGGTACAATTACATATTCAAAGTGTGCCATAGTAAGACATCATAATATACTGGTGTATATTGACTGTATGGTTCCTGGGCTTATAAACTAAGTCTAGTTTGAATGGGTTATTATTCGCTTTGATATAGATAGACGAAAACGAAGAAGATAGATGGGAAAAAAAAAATGTGTAAAGGTTTTAGGTGCGTTGCGTAGTGTGAGTCTTGAGTCTAACCTGAAAAAATTGGAGCTGGACTAAAGGCTAATGAATTTCACTGCGTGGCAGCAATCAAACATTTTACCACCCAGGCGCAATATTTGACTCCATACTATTACTCAGTTACCTGGCTGCGAGTTTCCGTTTTGATTTCAAAAGTAATCGTGAAGAGGTCACGGCAAAGTGTGGCGTGGGACCATTTTGATTTAAAAAAACAACTTAGTTCACTGCAAACACTGCGATGCCGTGTATAAGTACAACACGGCCACGACTCAAATTATGTACCACAAAGTGCATCCGACCCTGGTTAATGTCGGTGGCGGTGCGTCCTGCTCTCAGTCTCAACCTAGCATCAACTCGGTGTTAGCTCGGAGGAGCTGCGATGCACAACGAGCAGAGAAAATGACCCAAGTTCATTGAGATGGATATTGGAACCAGCATGTCACATTCCGTCACAACGTACCATCACCAGACTGGTAGAAACTCACTTTTGCCGGCTGGACTGACGATCACCAGGTAGCGGTCGCGACCCCAGATCATTTCTTGTCAACATGCTTATTTTTCTCAACAAAAATCAGTAGACCCTGCAGAAGTTGTATGTGAGTTACTGGTTATTTTTTTATTAGGCTTTGTCCGTGCCTTGGATGGTTTTGAGTTACATTTTGACAAAACCTGTCAGATCTAAGTATTATTATGTTTTTGGTTAAGTTATTACTTAACATTCTTTTTTTTATTAATTATTTTGGAACAAACGAGGGTCTCTGTTTAGGAAGGCCGGCTCACAGAAGCAGGTTCCGCTGCTTCAGAGCACCGCAGCGCCTATATCTTTAAGTTTAGCCTAACCTCCTGTTTAACTGTCACAAGTTGATCTTCTTGTAATTAAGATCTCATCGAGGAAAAACACGCCGTATTTTTGTATTTTCATTGCATTTTTAATTCATAAAAAGTTAAATAAATAATGAATTTTAATATAAAAATATTAATGATTAATCGATAGTCGATCGTTAATTCTCCCGATGATCGACTAAGAAATTTAATCGAATGCCCATCCCTAAAAGGTGTGTATGTAAGCATCTGTGTCGATGAGTATGCATTATGTAGGTGTAGGTAGGTGGATATAAGGTGTATGTAAACATGTATAAATAAGTGAAGCATCCAATTGTTTTGTTTAACTAAAGGATAAAAATAGAAACAGGGGGTAGGACCAGAAAGTTTTTTTTTTAACTTCTTCTTACTCCTTTTTGAACATGGGAATTTATTTTCATCACTTACGATGACTTTGGAAGATTGTGCTGAAATGTACGTGTCCTTATTTATATATATATATATATCTGTTATTTTAATTTTATTAGGCCCATGTATGTATGTATGTATGTATGTATGTATGTATGTATTTTTACATGTTCAAATAAACTAACTACTGTATGTATGTATGCAAAAATATATTCTAGTGCACAATGATTTCACACCTATATGGGTTATATTGTTATATCTCTAATATGTGCTTTCAGCAAAATTACAACATTGGAGCAACAGGTGACAGTTGTTTAAAGGGTAACACATTGTATGACCTACTACTGTACGTTTCAAGCACACTGAACCCAAAGAGTTCAGAGTTCAAGAATTTTCACGTTACATTCTCACAATTAATCTCTGCTATCTGTTCAGCCACGCTGCCTCTCTACTGTAATACCTGGGTGCCAGCCAGTCTTGTATAAAGTACTTGAAAGCAATACTTGAGTACAAGTATTTTAGCAGAAAATTACTTTGGTAGGAGTTAGTCACCTTATTTTATTATCACCTATTTTGTAATAATGAAGATGCTTATGAGAAATGTAGTGGAGTAAAAGTATACATTGTATTTAGGAGATGTAGTGGAGTAGAAGTAAAAGTCTCTAGATATATATAAATAATTAACTAAAGTGCAGATATGTAAAAAGTCTACATAAGTACAGTAACAAAGACATTACGTTACATTACAACCCTGTTGCCAGCCATGTAATTACTGTGCTGCCTTGTACATAAACTTTTTTTATCAGTCATTAATAATGAAATGACTACACCTGTACAAAGACCATGGTACTGAGATGAAATGAAGGGAGAGAGAGAGATAGAGTGATGAGGAATGACTTGAAGCGCACCCAATGACTTCAGCTTTTAAACAATATAGCAGCGTTTGTTTCCAAATGAAGTTAAAATGCTTAACGTTGCTTTTTCATTTAAAAGCATGTTCTAACCATTGATGGTGCAAATTCTGAAATAAAGATCACAAGAAAACCACTAAGCCAGTAAAGAAAAAAAATATTGTTCTAAAAGTGATGAAATAATCAAGAGGCAAGTCTCTAAATGCTGTCATTGCACAGGGATGGGAAGTTCTCTACTGATAAGGTTTTAATACACACGTCCGTGGAGCTGAGGAGAGTGCTCTGATAAAGTACAAAGGTCTGGATTTTCCCAGTGTCGAAGAAAAGGGAAAGTGAGGAAAAACCTTTTATGTTAGCAAACAATAGGGGGACAAACTGAGGGAATGAGGTTTTCAACACACTTCAGTCCCTTAACTAGCAGATTCAGTACCCTGCTGACTCTCATAAAACAGTCCGCCACCACCGTTACATAACGCAGTTATCGCTGTTTACTGTGGGGAGCACGTTATTAGGTTACCATGGGCTTTCCTCCACTGCTCCACGTGATGCACTGCCGGCTCTGTCTGAAAATCAATCAGTGCTTTACTCCTCCCTCCGGCGACGGAAAAGCAAGAAAACCCCCCCTTTAACAAGCCACTAAGCCTTAGGAAAGTGCCAGGATATTATAATATCAATACTCCAGCCACAAGTGAACATATTGGAGTGTGAGTCTGCAGGAAAAAGGGGTTTTGATCACCACACCAAACACCTTGCCATCATAAAACCCAGCAGGCGGTGGAGGAAGAAAGAGAGCCCCTACCTCTATGATGAGGCATTGGCAGAGGGCACGTGTCGTGTGCAGTGGATTTGGTTCATCAAAGCCTCCCAATCAAACAGCACACGGCTGGGCTGATCCGCTCCCAGAGGGGAGAGCGAGCTGCGGCTCTAATTGCTGTCAGGCTGCAGCCGTAAGGAGATAATCATATATTCATATAAGATTACCTCGTCCCAAATGATCACCTCCTTCTACTGGCCTCTGTGTGTCTCGATGTACTGTGTGGCTTAAAGTAATCCAGGTGAATTTCAGAGTTGAGGGATTAGGAAGAGAAGGTGTTAAAAAGTGACAAAGGCTTTTCCCCCCTTCTTAGTTCCTTATTTGATCAATGTAGCACTACAACTGTTGATTATATTCAGTCAGCCACAAGAGTTATGCAATCTCATTAAGGGTCATTAAGGGTTGCAGGGTGGTGACTGAGGATGGCTGAATTACTCAATTACTGAATTACAGCAGTAACCGGGGTATGGTCTTACCCCAGTTGAGTGAATAACCGGGTTCTGCCAGTTCTCCCCGTATACATGAGCAGGGAAGACTGGGAAGAATGACAGGAGTAACTCTACCTCCAGTACAGTAGATGACGCTCTGCCAACGCACAACTAGCTTTTTCTTCCAATGACCTATGTCAAAATTATACCGACCGGCCACTAAATTAGTCAAATTTAACAACTTAATGTTTCATTCACACACTCTTGTCACAGCGTAGGAACACACAGTGTTCTCACCAGATGACTGACAACTTGTATTGCTCATTATCTGTAACCAATGTTGCCCAGTGCCAGGTGAAATTAGCAAGCTACCATTAGCTAACTAATGTTAACGTTAGCCAGCGGCCGCAGCGGGGGATGCTCGGTCCATCCACTTTTTTGCAGCGACACAGCATCGACAGCCCCGGAGATGGACAATCTGTTTAGCCATCCCCCAGCGTCTGCGGCAGGGAGTAAAGCAGATGGACCATTGGCTCTTTGCTGCCGATGGCCCGCTGCTGATTCGGCCAACGCTGTTTTTGTATCAATATTTGATCATAGCAACGACTACGTCTCACAGCACTGACGGATTATTTCCGGGTCAAAAACCACTTCAGCGGAGTGGGGAGGGGCAGCTGGAGCATGCACAGACACTAAACCCAATCTTACTCCGGTTAAAGCCCACTACAGACCCAGCCGAAAATCGGCCGTCGTACAGTCTGGTGAGGTCCGTGACTCGAATATGTGCGGTGTGTTCCGTGCCGTGACAGATTCAGCAACTGCATGGCCTATTTCTCACTTAAAATGTTTTCAGAAACACGTTTCGGTGAACTTTTTTAGTACAATTTTAAATCGTATTCTGAACGAGTCGCCATTAATGGAATAAAAGATCTGTTAACCGGGTTATGAGAACCTGGATTCTTAACGGGGTTAAGGTGTTTACATGGCGTTTGAGAAATCCGGGTATTGCCTTAACCCAAATATAATCGTTTTGTGATAGGAGTGTGTGATAGGAAAGATGTCAGGTGTCCTTGGGCCAGGGCTGGGCAAATGTGTTTGAAACATTACATGCATTTCAAATATGTGTTTGAAATCAAAATGAATTGGTTTGGTAGTGTAAAAAATGTTTGCTAATTTAAATACCACAGTTACAGTATATATCACTTTGAGAATACTATAAATACATTTCCTATCCATCTCCCTAACTCTGCCTTTGGCATTTGATGTGCCCAGATTGTTTCATTTGGTAAAATCAGTATAAAACAGCAGGAATGAGTATCAGGGCCGATGGCGATCTTATTAAGTGGATTTTGGCGGGAGGTGAATCTAAGCCACATTCAAAAATACTTCATTTTGAAGTAGTTATAAGTATTTCTCAGGTCTTACTCATTGCTAATTGTTATTGAGTTAAGTAACATGAAATCCTTGTTGGGTAAACAAACTCTGAGAATCGGACTTCACCAGGCCTTTCTATTTCATTTGATACAGAATTCATGGCTTTAAATTATGAAATCCTTAAATGGTCAATGGAAATATTTGACTTTATTTTATCTTCAAGTCCTCTACACTCAGTATACTGCATATCCATGAAACAAACCACACACAGTTATCGAGGTAAAGTAATGACCTTGGTCAAAATCTAAATTTTTCCAGCGTGAGAGACACCTGCCCTTCCTCATGACTTTTCCACTTCAGCATTCAGTCAAATTGATTGAACTGAGATGGAACCGAGCCTAGTGCTGGCAGATATATAATCATGAAATTAATTCTATTTATTGGGAGCATTAGACAGCTTTATGACAAAGTTCTCTGTAGAGACGAATGGTTAAGATCATGTCCAAACGATTAAAAAAACAGCATCCTGGTATTACCAGCTGACAACATTTAAAATAAGCTCTTCAATGTCTAATCTTTAACACTCACTTGAATAACTGCCATCGATCACTTTGTTTGATCTTTGTCTGATGCCACTTACACACCAATACTGAGGAAAACGTATTACTGACTCTTTGGCCCTCACACAAGGTTTCTGCAGATACTTCTAGTATCTTTGTATGTGTGGAAAGAGTGTAATCTATCATTAATCAATAACAGGGAGAATGCAGATAAAAGAAAAATGACAATGTATTAGATAACAAGACAAAGTGTTGCTGATGGTTTAATATTTGCCAACTAGCACTAAACACAAACTACAGCTGACGATGATGGGAATATTGTTTACTTTTTGCAATTATTTGGTCATTAACCTAAGATATTGCAAGATTAAAGTTTTGACCTGATGATGACAACAGATGAGGGGAACATGAATGTCTGTTTCAAATGTGGCAATTCATCCAATATTTGTCCAGATTGACAGACTAAAAACCACAAATGTAAAAACTCACAGTGGCGCTAGAGGAACACAAAAAACCTGAGAGTATCATCTGGGAACCATGGATTCTGTACAACATTTTGTGCCTACCCATCTAGTAGATGCTGAGTAATTTCGCTGGATAAGTGACAACTTTGACCTGCTGGTGGTAGATCAAGAAATAGGCAATCAGCAAAGTGGACTATGGATATCTGTACCAAATTTCATGGCAATCCATCCAATAATTGTTGAGACATTTCACTAAGAAATTAAAATAGCAACCTCGTGGTGGCTCTAAGAAAGACTTGAGATCACCAAACTAAGTCCTCTGGGGACCATGAAATGTTTTACAGAGAGTAAAACATTTCATAGCAATGCATGGGATATAGATTTGAGATAGTTTCAGACTCAGTTTAGCATGTACAATAGCAGACCAACATTTTCTCCAATAAAGAGCCAAGCTGCACGCATGGCTAAGAAAGATACAATCCCAATGGTCATACATAGTAATATTACATCAGGTGACTTTAATCACAGTACACCCCCGACCAGACCAGACCAGTTGCTGAATAACAAATATATTGCTGAACAACCCTCAAAAGATGTATCTGCCTCTTCTACTGTGCATGAACTTTAGGAAGGGCTTCAAGGCATTTCCTTGAATGCCTTTTTCTTGAATGCATTTCGACCCCCCCTGTAGAATCTGACAGACTGTTTTACAGGGGTGGGTGTTACATGTGCAATAAAGAAAGCATCAGTAACGGCAGAGCACTAGGTTGTCCAATCCAGAGCAGTGTCAGGATCCTTACATAATAAGCATAATACAGTAAGTTGTCGCTAAATTGCTTTATTTATGGACCTATTGTTGGGGTAAAACTGGCATCTTTTCCTTTTCATAATGGATTTCCTCCTTTAATACTGTTAAAATTCAGTACAAGAAAAAAATTTAGTCCAGAAGGAATCTTTTTTTTTTCTAAATGGTTCTGCCACAGAAACTTGACATTCAGCACTTTTTATTGAACAGTTTGCCTGCACTGAAAAACAAAATGAACCAAGAAATGCATGGTACATTTCCAATAGTTGTTCCAAATTGTTTGAGTGTGAATGGATCATTTACTTCTGATGGTACAATTCACATTGTCTGTCTCATCTTATTGGAGCTGTCACAATTTTTCCTTCATTCTGACAGTGATGACGAACCTCGCCTCATCTTCTATGTTTTGCTGTTTGTAAGAGACAAATTAGTAGTCACTAAAATATACTTTATCAATAAAATGTGCCTCCGTTCCTCTTATTTCTAAGTTGGAGCTAGTTTTTAGTTTTTTTTTCCTTTGCATTTATATACAGGTTTGATGATTAAAAAATTTAAATATAGAAAACATATCTGTATGAATTGAGCCAGATGAGCACACAAGCAAGAACAAGTCAGTGTTTCAAAGATGAATCCCCTGTTTGATGATGGCACTGTGGGAGAAAAAAGAAGACTGTGGTACTTCGGAGGCTAAGCTAGTATTTGGGACATTGAATCAAAAATGCACTTTATGTAACTCAACTGTTGGAAGCCATTATAAAACATATATTTAATATGGTGCAGTTAAACATCTAACAGGCACAATATCATAAAGGTCAAGATTGAATAGAGTCCCAGAAACCAAGCTGGCATGAGACCAGAATTATAAAAGCATCCAAAGCATGACTACATTTTCTCATGAAAGAAGCCACAGTTAAACATCGGGGGAGAAATGAATTAATTATAACAGACAGATGTTTTTGAAATTAGATTTAGGTAGGAGCTGCTGTCTCTGGGTCTGATGTAATCACTAAGCTATTTGCTTTTCCACACCACTGCTTATTTAGCCACACAGGACGTGATTAAAAGTCCTGTTCAGAGTCTTATGTTGGTGGACACATTACAAAGTGGCTTGCTTATGTGGAATACTACAACAACATAATAATTTGTGACATAAATTAAAAGCAGAAACAGGCACACAAACAGCTTATTATACTGGGGCCAAATGTATGTGACAACTAGACTTGAGGGGGGGAAGAACCACACTAATCAACATTCAGCTGTGCTGTCAGTGAATAGAACAGTCAATGCTGGGCATAAACAATCTGCAACTGGGGGTGAGAATGTAGCCTGATGCCTAGAGCTGTAACAATTCCAAATTTTGCTGTATGGTTAATTGTCTCCATAATAATTGTGATTAACAATATAATTGTCTCTTTCAGTCAAATTTAAAAATGTATATTAATGTATTACTTTTTTGAATCCCAGGATACATGTTATGGTAATATCACTGTTATTTGACACAGATGATGTAATAACACAAATACACAGTCTATGAAGTAAACCATTCTTTATTATCATAAAACTTTTTTTCCTAACTGTATCCCCCCTTGTCATTTGTGTTGCTATGAACATGTATAAGGACAAGTGCCAACAATTGAAATTATAATAGAAATATATAGTCCGACCAATACTCAGTTACATTATTACAATTTTGCATATCTAAACAAAATCAACAATTACCAGTCATACGCCTTAAGACCTTAGCTAATGTTAGCATTTAATTGCGGTTAAACAAAGCAACCACAATTATTTAAAAAAAATTGACAATTAGACAATTATGTCATAATTGTTACAGGCCTACTGATGCCAGCAGTGCAAATTCAACATATTAAGATGCAAGATGCCAAGTATTGATCTATTATTATATATGTGTTGGTCTTATGCTTGACAATCCCATTTTGCCCATCATTACATTGTGGAGAGCAGGTTGTGTGTGGCGACACCTGGAAGCTGCTTTACATCCTGCCGGATCCATTTTCTTCACATATGTTCACATTCTATGTATAGTGTTTGTCACATGGATTGTCTGTACTGTAATTTTTTTATGTTGGTCTGTTCTGTACACACGGCATCTATTGCATGTCTGCCGTCCAGGCAGAGGGACCCCTCCTCTGTTGCCCTTTCTAAGGTTTCTTCCATTTTTTTCCCCCCATTAAATGTTTTTTGTTTGTGGTGTACTGAAATAGATTTGACTTAAAAAACTGACGTGCGTTATGTTATTTTAGGCAGTGTTACATATAAATGATTTTTGCATCAATGTAATTGGGTTGGGGTTAGTGATGTGATGCTTTTTTCAGGAGTGACATTTTCAACTGCACTAAATCCTTAAAAAAAAAAAGTGTATTTCCAATACCTGTTTTAGAACTGTGCTCAAGTGTTGTAGTGTGTCTCATCTTTTTGAAGCAGTCGTAATTGTTTTCCCTCATTCTGATGGTGAAGACAATGTGATGAAGTTTCTTATTTTTTCCAGGTACTTAATTCACTGGATTAGTCAAAAAAAATTTAAACATTCCCACATATCTTTTTTAGCAGTTACTCATTTGATTTTCCAGAAAATGTACTATCAATATTGTAGTGTGACCTGGTGAATAAGAACATGCTTACAAATGGTGTTTTCACAACAGGTATCAGTACTAGGGTTTAATCCCAGGAAACGGGATTCCCGGGAAATCTGATCAAGACTATTTCCCGATTCCCGGGAAAGGTTATGACGGGAAACGCAAGGAGTGCGTGTCTATTGTGTCTATTGTTGTCATACAATAACATTGATGCAGGCGACGGTGCCGTACCATAGCTACGGTAATACAGGCTCACTAAATCCATTCACCTGCAACAGTTGTTTGAAGCTCTTAGTATTATTCAGGCTCCATCCGTTGAGGTGGAGAGACCATTTTCTATCTGCGGCCAATTTGTCATGAAAATCCGCCTGAGCGCAGAGTCTATCAACGCTCTCTGCTTTTTGAAAGCACACTTCCAGAAGAAAAAGAAAAAAGGGCAGGGTGAGAATTCATTGTAAACTAAAAGAAATATGTAGTCTAAATTGTCAGAAGTTCAATGCAATGCTGATATTGCGGCAGAGTGTTTAGGTATTTCTTTTTTTCAATTCAGTTTTACATATGGCCCCGTCTTTTTGCAGTTGTACATTTCTGTGGGTCGTTTTCTTTAATTTAGTTGAACTTTTATGTGTTTAAAAGAGAAATATGCCTGCCCTGCCCTAATAAAGAAATATTTGGTTAACTTTGAGTGATTATTCCCGTTTGCAGCCGCTTACACATCTCAACAGCTACAGAATGGATTTAAAGAATGGATTAGCAAAAAAAAAAAAAAAAAAAAGAATGGATAAGGAATCATTCAATGGTTTACTTTAGCAGATTTTGTTAGTTTTTATAATGGAGTTCTGTAAAATATTGGTTTTATAAGGGTTGCCTAGATATTCAGAAGACAAGTCCCAGACATTCCACCTGGCATTTCATAATTAGTGCTGCAGCAGATGTCACGCTGCAGCACGCAACTCACTTGATCACGCAGCAGAATTGATCATTGCAAACTGTGTTGATGATGGACATAAACTGTGTTCTTTTGCCCTAATAATGACACAAATAATATAAAAAATGTCAGTTTGGGATTTGGGAACGCATATTTGAATGATAGTGATACATTACTTGATACAAAAATCCCGGGAATCCCGGGAAATGCGTTGTCTTTTCCCCGGGATCTGATTCATCTAATTTTCAGGAAAAATATTAAACCCTAATCAGCACTACTCAGTAGCTGGCACAGTAGCTTTATATTGTGTATGTTTCACCATATGAACAAAACAATTCCTAAACTCCAGAAGCTCTGGAAACCCTCAATGGACAAGCAAAAACCTGGCTTAAGAAAAAGGATGGGAGTTTTGTCTTATATTTTTGGTCTTATAATATGGTTTTACATCCTGGCCCAAAAGTCTAAACCACAGAAATAAAATGGATAGAAAGGCCATTCCCATTCAAATCTACTAAATCGCGGAGGTGAGGTATTGCATCAACGGACATGAAGACGCTGTAGAGTAGTAACATTACGAGGCAGAGAGCCAGCTGCTAAATGAGTCAAATGTAACAACATAATGCTTGATCCACACAATTGCTATCGCCAAGTGAGTACTCTATATCCACAACGTTTCATTTCCGGTATTGTTTAGGTGCTGCCGGAAATTCCGTTGGATGTACCTCATTTCGCTCGGATGTCCGTTACCTTCTGCTTTCTTTGTGTTTGAATTTTAAACAACTCTGGTGGATTTCTGAGGACTATGGTTAACTGCTCCTCAGATCTCTGAAGGGTAAATCCAGACAGCTAGCTAGACTATCTGTCCAATCTGAGTTTTCTGTTGCACGACTAAAACAACCTTTGAACAAACACGTTCCACCAAAACAAGTTCCTTCCCGAGGCTATTTTACAAAGGCAGCAGTGCTCCTGCCAGCGCTTAGTGCCGCCCAAGAAGATTGTGACTGGTTTAAAGAAATGCCAATAAACCACAGAACGTTTTTCTCCCATCCCGGAATGCAACCCTCCTCCTCAGCGCTGTGGAGAAAGGTCTGGAAATGCGAGGCTACCTGATGAGTCACAGCTTTGCTTGGCTGGTTGTCTGTGATGGGTGTGGCGTGGTTGCATGGCAGAGTTAGCAAGCTAGCTAACTAGCCAGTCATCTGCTGGTTCCACTGTCTGTGCTTTCATCCTGCATTGGTTACAGAAAATGAGCCGAAACAGCGGGCTGGGTCATTCCGTGCCTCCTGCTCACTCCCTGCCACTCCGGAGAGCGCTTCCTGAGCTGCGTCGGCCCGCTCTCATTCCAGCGAGCTGCGAAACACTTTACGGTCCCACTGAAGTGCGTTGTCACCACTAACAACAATCACCATTTTGTTTTATATTAATCGAATGACCACAGCAAACAGTTCAATGACCTTTCTATCCATTTTATTTCTATGGTGACACCCATCTATAACATTCATGGTAATGGGCATTGACTGTATATTGTGTTCTGCTTTGACAGTTTACACTCACGCTCTTATTTTAGACCATACATTAGCACCTGTAGTTTTCTTCCTCTAACGTTTTCCCAGCGTGCACCACTGCGTCTCTCTTGTCAGACGCCTTTAGTGTTACTATGTATGGAGAATGAGCCCGAGTGACATGGTCACCTGTCACTTTCAAAGGGAATGGGCATCTCTCTCCCTCTTTACTTCTCTCCCCGTGGTGCACCTTTGACTGTTGCCGTGGCAACGGTAACCTGTTGACTCGTGGGGTTTTTGTTGATGGGGTCAAAATCATCTGCACCTGCAGCTGAGGAGCTGTCTGTCAAGTCAACACCTGCCATCGGTCTCTGGGTGGACTTGGACCTCACAAGACCTCCGTAGAAATTAGTGCAAAGTTGTTCTGAGGATTTTCTTCTACGCACTTCTTGAATGAGGCAGTTGCGATTAGACATGACTGCAGACTCCACGCCTCCTTTGAAGAATGTGCCTCATGTTTTGATATAAAACATCTCCAAAAAGGCTGCAATGCAAGTTGAACGGGTGATATTGACCACACAACAGAACAGCAGAGGAGATTATTGACTGGAAGAGGCATATTGAGACAGGCAGCTAGCCAATTTTAACCTTTTTTTTTAATACCTGGGCAAGGTGATTGTGACTCTTAAAATCAGATGAAGTCAGAGGTTGCACTGAAATGGCTTTATGTGCACAGCAAAATACTGGCTTTCTTAAGAGTATGACATGTGGCTCACTTTTTATGTTTAGATAAGGATGGTAGTTTTTTGAAAAACCTCACAACTGTGTGTGTGTGTGTGTGTGTGTGTGTGTGTGTGTGTGTGTGTGTGTGTGTGTGTGTGTGTGTGCGCTGACCTGGCCCAGGGCTGATCTGGTTGTCATAGAGGTGGATGTCATCTCCGCAGGCGATCGGCGAGTCCTGTCCCTCCTCACGGCCCTCGCTGCCCTCCTCCTGCTCCACCTCCCGCTGCTCTGGGGACACAACAGCACAGGGTCACCTCCTGGACCTCAGCCACTAACGGGCCGGCCAGCTAACTCACGTTTACTCTCATCTTCAGCCAAAGTAGCTGCTAGGTCCAGAAATTCAACAGGTACGTACTTACATTATTCCACCGACTCGACTTTTAGGATAAAAGAACATTTCATTTGCCAAAATTGCTAAAAAAACAACAACCATCAGACGTGTATGATGGGCTTATGGTGTTGTCATTTATACATATGTTTATGGTTTATTGTCTATTTTGTGACTATTTTGTTAAAAGGTCTTTAATAATTGTAGTTACTGTGTCATCTTTGAGATTTTTGTCTGTGTGGGTGGTGATGACAACAACAACCATCTATCAACACAAGGCAGCTTTATTTTGTACAGCACATTTCAGCAACAAGGCAATTCAAAGTGCTTTAAATAAAACATTAAAGAGCAGTTAAAAACAGCTAAATGCCTTCAGCCTTGAATTTAAAAGAACTGAAGAGATCTGCAGTTTTGTGGGAGTTTGTTCCAGATATGTGTTGCATAAAAACTGAACACTGCTTCTCCCTGTTTAGTTCTGACTCTGGGGACAGAAAGCAGACCTGTCCCAGACCATCTGAGAGGTCTGGGCGGTTCATAATGTAGCAGCAGATCAGAAATGTATTTTGGCACTAAACCGTTAAGTGCTTTATATACCAACAGAAGTATAGTCTCACTTTGCCAGACCCTCCTCCACAGTGCTGCAAAGGAGGGTCTGGCTAGTCCACACAGCATTCCGGGATGGGAGAAAAATGTGCATTGGTTTATTGGCATTTCTACAAACCAATCAAAATCGTCTTGGGTGGTACTAGGCACCGGGAAAAGACACGGCGCCTCTGCAAAATAGCCTCGGGAAAAAACTTGTTTTGGTGGAACGTGTGTACGTTCAAAAGTTGTTTTAGTCGTGCAACAGGAAACTCAGGTTGGACAGATAGTCTAGATAGCTGTCTGGATTTAACCTGCAGAGATCTGAGGAGCAGTTAACCATAGTCCTCAGAAATCCACCAGAGTTTAGAACGCCAACACAAAGAAAGCCCAAGGCAACGGACATCCGGCCTAAATGAGTGAAATCCTGCGGAATTTTTGTTGGCAACAGAGCAATCCCAGAAGTCGAACGTCGAGGATATAGACTAACAGAAGTATAACACAAGTATGTAGATTTTTCCAGTGTTTCGTCTGTGTCTACAATTCATTAGATTCACAGGGATAATCGGCCGATAATCGGTCTGTTTTTTTGGCAGTTTACAGATTATCTGGGGATTTTATTTGCCAGTTAACTGATATAGTTAATAAATTAAAAAGTGGTCTACCTTGGCTCAGCTACAGCTCTGTGTCTGTCCCTCTGCTTTGGTTTCACTCACCACTGAGTGTGACTTAATGTCTCGCCCACAACACTATCTGACTCGATCTTTTACTTTGTAGTATGTTGAAAGTTTCTAATTTGAAATAACTGCATACAGTATTTAAACAAAGTTTTGTGTTGGAGTTCGCAACATTCCAAAATCTTAATTTTGACCTAAAGATTTTCATTTTCACTTTAAACGCATATCGGTTCCAAAAATCGGTTCTTGTTTTCATTAACCACTAATAATCGGTTATCGGCCTTGAAAAACCAGCATCGGTCGAGCCCTAGTTTTCACCTACACAGCAGATAAGTTTGACTAGTTTACTAGTAGAGATCCTGTTTGCAGTTTTTACTTTTCACCTGTTCCTCCGGTGATCCTAATCCCATCAGAATGTGTTAAAATGTTAAAATACCAGGCTGAATGATGTTGAAATTTGATTGGTCTACAAACAAAATTAGTCCCATTTAAATAACTCACCTATAATTAGTATTCTAAAACTTACAATATCAACATGAGAAGTAAAAACTCCCATTACCGGAAGTGTAGACAGTGACAACATATTATTAGAGGTAATTATGCTTCTCTGACAGTTTATCTGATATCCAGTGCACCACACTGACACTGTAATAGAAATCTGGTGCTTGAAACAAAAACCCTCTGGATTAGATGCAAATATTGTTTTAGTGTCACCAGAAACATGTCACAGGGAGGCTTAATTTTCAAATATGCACTCAGCTTTCCCTGCAGCAAGGTTGAGAGTTAAAAAAGGTTTTAACTACAGGTTATGGCAAGAAACAGGCTTTAAGGTTTGTTATATATTCAGTGCTGCAATTAACAACCATTTTCCTTAGCGATTCATCTACTTCTCAATTAAACAACTAATCCTTTGGTCTATGAAATATGAGCAAATAGCAAAAATGCCCATCACAAGTTACCAGAGCCTATGGTGACATCTTAAAATGTCCTGTGTGTCCAAGACCCACAGATATTCAGTTTACCATAGGAGACTAAGAAAACTAGGATATCTTCACATTTGAACCGATTGTTTCAGCTCTATATATTTGACTATATATTTTGATTCAAAAAACGATTCTCGATTTAAAAAACGATTCACAGTATGTAAATGTAGTGTGTATATATATATATATATATATATATATATATATATATATATATATATATATTAGTGCTGTCAGTTTAACGCGTTATTAACGGCGTTAACGCAAATCCATTTTAATGCCGACATTTTTTTTAATCGCACGATTAACGTTCTTTCGGATCTAGCTAGACCGGAATATATATATATATATATATATATATATATATATATATATATATATATATATATATATCTCTCTCTCTCTCTCTCTCTCTCTCTCTCTCTCAAATATACAAATACATTTTTTTGCACACCCCTACTGAGTTTAATCATTTCTGGAAGGACAATGTCTAAAAGATTTGAAAGTTTATCAAACACTAACCAAAGATGTTGCTCGTCATGTTTTGAAGGGAACAGAATACATAATGTGTCAGTCCTCTGTTACTGCTTTTGTTGCATGTCTGGTTTGCAGCTACCCTGTGCAACGCATTCTGATGAGGGTTTTGTATGATATCGTACGTGTCCAATTTTGTGCACAATTTACTATGTTGTGTATATGACTTCTGTAACATATGTATTTTTAAGGTTGTCTTTTTACATCTGACAAGGTACACAAGGCTTTTAGGTTGACTAATTAACATTTTTTCACCATTGATCAATCAGCACTGTTGCTGTAAAGATAAATACAATATATATAGGGTCTTCTTGACGTCACTGTAAGCACAATACAAATTCTCACCGATTTACCTGGGAGAGATTTTTTAATCATTTTAATGCATAAATATGTGTAAGCAGAGGACCTCTCTGTCTAAAAAAACATTAAAAAAGGAGGCATAAATTGTCAAAGAAATGATGTTGGTCGATGGTTGTTTTGATATGAAGACAAGTCTTATAAAGCAGCAAGTAGACATGTTTACTTGCTGTGTAATGGACAGGGTTTTGTATGCTAGAAAGCATCACAGGACTCAGCCTGGAGCCTGTTTGTATGACTCATCCCGGTGTTTTTTTCCCTGACACAGCAGCCCCTTGAATCCAATCCTACAGTAAATAGTGGGCTCCCAAATATCATGCGGCGATCGCGGCTTGATGCGACGAGAACAATACTCGTGCTCTTTATCTGCTGACCTTATCTGTGCCGAGGCCCTAATTTCAGTTCATTCAGTTTGTCTTGCATCAGGATCATCCCTCAGCACTTGACATTATTTGAACCTGGCTGTGTCGTCTCCTTTGCCTGCATCCCTCTGAGCCTCAGACTCACCGGCTGCGCTCGGACTTTCAAATCACCTTGACAGAGAAAACGCTTTCAGTTTTAGAAAACGTTTTTACATGTTTACTACTTTGAATAATCTGCTTTTTTCTTATCTATTTAATTTTAATATTAAACTCCAAATATACAATGCACCATTCAGAATTAGGGCAGATTGTATACAAAATCTCAATCTGGATTCTTTTCACAATGTGACTGGAATTATAAATGGGAATTCAGACGAGCTGCGCATGAAGCCGATCAGTAACTGTGACTAGTCGATATGAGCATGCAACATGTAGAAGGAACAAAGATGAGAGACTAGTGACGTTTGATTTGGAAACACTGAATGATTGATGCGTTTCCTTCAAATGGTGTGCAGTGTTCGTCAGCAGCCTTTGGCATGTGTTTGGAGCTGTGACATACAGAAACACTAGTCACAAACAGCCACACCAGAGCATGTCTGCATCATTTAAGATGTTTCAAACTTGTGTGCATCGTGCTCTGAGAATCCCTCGAAGAAGATACACAACTGCTGTTGTTACAAAATGCCCAAGGAGATGTCAAATTATTTGTCCGAATAAAGCTGAAACAACAGGTTGATCAATCGATTGACAAAAAGTCTTAGGCCTACATAACTGTTTTGATTATCGATTGTCTCAATGTCATTTCTTTTTTTCTCTAGCAAAAATACAAAACACATTTACTAGTTTCCGCTTCTCAATTATAAAGATTGGCTCATTTTCTTATTTATATTTCTGAATAGGTTTAGGCAAAACAAGCCATTTAGAAACAAACAATGTACTTAAGGACATTAGAATGGGAATCTTTTACTCAATCAATCAGTAATGAAAATAGTGACAAGCAAAGTTAAAAACTTAAGATTAACAATTATGTAAAACAAAGAAAAGCAGCAAATTTCACATTTGAGAAGCTGGAAACAATCCTCAATCATTGTTCGAAATTGGTTTTCTGTTCATTAATCCATTATTAGTTTCAACACAACTAGTTTCAAAGGTTTCAATAGCCTAAGGCCCTGTTTACATGCTCGCGGGTGAAAACGACAAAATATTTTATCAGATGTGCCTTTCATTTAGACGCCGATGGCATTTTTGGGGCTTAAAAACGCAAAAAAGTTAAACCACCCTCCAGAGTGGAAATCTTAAAAATGCTCCACCGTCTGCTCCGATCTGCTCACGGTGGCACCCCATATTTTGTTACATAAATCAAAATATAGAGTGATTACTCGCCCATGGCCACTCCGCCGTTGGGTATCCACAGCCTGCCTATACTTGGTCCGGATGGCTTTCGGCTTTGATGATATCTGACTTTTAAAGATAGCGTCTTTCTCGTGTGGATATGACGTCCCTCCAAGTACAGGATACTGCTGAAGAAATTCAGTCAATATGTCTATTGGCAGGATTCCCAGTCCACGCCCTCTTGTGTCTTTGTAATCCAAGGTTGTTTGGAGCAATTACTCCACCTCCGCGTCTGTCCAGACAAAATTGTCAGCTTTTGTTGTTCACTTCGCCATGTTTTGGTTTTGCGCTACTAGGGAGAGGGAGAGAGGAGGAGGAGAGGGAGAGAGGTAGAAGGAAGGTTCTACGTAGGCGCGCAGACTTGGTGGTGTTGTGTGGCAGTGCTTCACACTACCACCTAGCCGCCTGGTGTGCATACCACATTGAATTTCACACACTTTTGCGTCACCAAATACACGCAGATTTCCCCCCCAAAACGCTTGTCTAAACGCGGAATAAAAAGTGAGAACGCAAAGCCACTTTTGCGTTCTCTCTTCAGATCGTTTCCGGCTAAACATAGCTTAAGGCTACATTTACATTGCTAAGTTTTGGTTTAAAAACGAATATCTTTTGCAATGTTTACACCTCGCACTTACACGGCTCTGGCGTTTCAGAGCCCTATACCGGAGACATTTGAAAACATTTTGGTTTTGGTTTGGAATCTGCGGTGTTGTGTTGCAGTCTCAACGGACGCAAACGGAGACCTTCGGCAACACCGGCGCCAATGTTTCACCACCTGATTGGTTCATGACATCTCGTTCTGAGACTAAGCTACTAACGTTATCATGACAACTATCAGCAACTAGCGGAGTATACATGCTGCCTCTTGTTCACCCCAGCACGAGCATTCCCAGTATACGTGAATGTCAATAAGACATGCGGTTTGGACTTGTTAGTTTAAACGGAGATTAGTTCTTCTACTGAAGCTAAAAACACTTGTGTGCACAGAGATCGCTTTTGGCTCAAAACTCCAAAACCAAAATGTAGCAATGTAAATGTAGCCTAAGAAAGTGTTCACACTGGCACATTCCAACTTTAGCCTAGCGCCTTAAAAACAACTAGACCTGGGGCTAAGGTTGCATGTGTGAAACGTGGCTAAAATGTACATTGTTATCATTCTAGAATGTTAACGTTGGTTACGTGTTCCGACTGAACGTTAATCCAGGGCTAGTAAATGGTATAGCCCTAGGCTTAGGTTGACAGCCCTAAACATGGAATCGCTAACATCAGCTGAAAAGCTTAATATCTATGACATAAACATGAGTGTGCTTTTATATGTCATCAAATCCTAAGTTATGTTGGGGTTTCACAGTGTGGACAGCTAAATTACAGGGTTTCCCAAAGTGCTTTCAAATGGAGACAGGCCACCTGGCCTCAACTGAAGGCCACCTCCACTAATAAAAAATGAATACACATCAAGCTTGAGAGAAAAGAGCTGATGTACAAATTCATAAGGTAGCTTCCATAAATTAAACGAGTAGGGCTGGGTACCGAATTCAATACTTTTAAGGCCCCGACCGAATTGCCTCTAAAGTATCCAGTACGGAAAAATGCCTCTTCATTCAATACCCAATTCCAATACCTAAGGAGTAAATCGAATCAGCGTCAGTGAGCCAAGAAGCATGCAGCATGCTTCTACCAAGATCTAATAATGTTTGTGATTGGCTGTGTAACGTTACACATCGTAGAGACACGCAGGGAAAAGCTTGACGTTACGCACAGAGACGGGGCTCACGTAGTAGCAGCTGAAAAATAAATAAAACGATTTGTGCCATTATGTGTAATGTTGTAATTTCTTTTTGTTTTATAAAATTGGTATAGAAAAAAGAATTGTTTAGGAACTGGTATTAAAGTCGCGGTATCGGTATCGAAAATGAAAACGATACCAAGCCCTACAAATGAGTCTGGCTATTGTGTAGGTCATTATTTATTACCTGGAAAGATCTCAAGATATTCTCCGTCAGGATCTGAGTGGCTTACCACCGCTGCTAAACAATGTCCTCTGGGACACCCTGAATTAAGTCCAAAAATATGAAACATTCACCTATAAAAACAACCTGTAGAGTTGCTTCAAAATGAATTGTGAGGAAGCTTTGAAGTCAGAAGAAAACTCGAGCACAATCTCTCCCCCCCCCCCATGCATCACTTCAGATCACACAGGCAAACACATATCACTCAATTATTTCCACTGCAATTTTGTATTACTTCTTTTAATGTTTTGTTTTTTCACATATTGCTTTTTGGCTTCTGTATTCTAAGCCACAAAGAACATGATTTAACCTGTAAATGTGCAGCCGTAATCACCTTGTCACTCCCAGTTGCTTGCCAAGCGCACTAAATGAGCACATTAAAATAGTTGATATGACTCAGAGACATATAAACTATTAACACACTCATGAACAACATAATGGCACAGAAGACTCACTCACAACAGACTCACTTCTACAGTGCAACAAATATTTTTCATGTCACCTTGCTTTTGTGTCACCTCTCTAATGAACCTCTGAGATGACAATGGTGGATAATGCTTGCTTGCATACAATAATGTATAACGTATGCTGTCAAACGATTAAAATATTTAATCGCGATTAATCGCATTAATGTCAAAGTTAACTCACGATTAATCGCAATTAATCACATATTTTTATCTATTCTAAATGTCCCTTGATTTCTTTTTGTCCCATTATATTTTCTCATTTTAATGCTCTTAACATGGAAAAGTGGATCGGCTTGCTTTGTGAAAATGTTTTTTTTATTGAAAACAACATTGGCATATACATAGTGTTCAATTTCACACTAACATTCACACTTGGAGCTAATAATCTTTCACACAATGTAACACTGTTACCCCCATTTTCCATTGCAGATAGTACTGCCTCATGCCCAAGGGGGCACGCTTCTCTCCACAGAGTGAAGCTGCTATGGCACCATTTTTATGCTACCAAGCCATCACCCCCCGTTAGCATTCCATTGACTGCCATTCATTTTGGCGTCACTTTGACAGCCAATAACTTTACATCTGAAGCATTTGAAGACTTTATGTGTCCATTGTTTATTTCTGAAGAAACACGACAAAGGCAAAGGCTCCATTACCTTGTACCTCACGTTATGGCTCCGTAGCAGACGTTTTTATAAAAATAGGTTAACGATTGTGTCATATCCACGCGACTGACTGTCGCATAGTAGAGGAATTATGGTGCGTTCTTTTTGCCTCCGAACTCGTATTTTACAAGGTCAAAGTCGTAAACACGCCCCCTGACCTTGGATTTCCATGCTCGGAACTCGTACAACCACCGAGTACCCCGAGCTAAAAATCCAACATGGCTGCTCCGTGTATCAACAGTTGTGAAAGCTGTAGTAACATACAGTTAAGCACTTCTGTGTTATTTATGTCACACTAAATCTGTCGTACACGCAGCGTTGTCTTCTATCTGTGTTGTCACACGGTTTGTATGCACAAAAAAACAGCGTATGCGTTGTTATAAACTGGCATTGCTAACAATGGCTAACCTGGCTAGAGCTAATGAAAACAATGAAAATCTGACTTGCAAATAGAACGCATTTAACTCGGGTCATTCCCGGTTGCGACCTCTGACTTCCGAGGCAAAAAGAACGCACCATTACCGTATAGTACAGGAGAAGCTCGCAGGCAGTTTGGACTTACATTAGCTGTTTAAGTTTAATTGATACTATTAACTAGCATTTTAATTAGCAATAATTAGCCTGTGCCTATGTTATCTCCTTATATATACCTACGCTCTCTGTCTCTGCAAGATTGGGAATGATTGAGATTTCTCTTGGCACGGCTACCAGAAGACTTACAATGTTCAGACACGTTGCTCACGTCACATCTACATCAGCAAGCTCAGTTTGCAGCTGCGCAGTAACGCTCAGCCATCACCGAAAAAGTGCTTCTAATAGACTTCACTCGTCTCCGTCAAAAACAACAGCGTCACTTAGTCCATTTCTTTAACTGTCTATGCTCATACCTGAGACGAGCGTGGCTGGTCGTCATAGCGACTATGGTTTCCCCCGACTCATTTCCAGGTTGTCCTTCTCCATAACCAACGTAAAATCAAGTAGAGGGTTAACTTTTCCTGCTCCAGGTTTCCCACTGTGGTCGGAAAGAACAGAGGAGACACTTTGTTTCTCTCACTATGACTCTAGAGTCGCTACTCGCTCCGAAGCTAATTGCCGTGACGAGCCTACAGTACTAGCTACACTGCTCGCAAGCCCAAACAAGTGTGTGCGGCCAGCCACGCCAAGACCCGCCCTTCAATCACTACTATTGGCCAGGCGTCCAAGGTAACGTAACCCCATTTGTTCAGGTCCTATCCCCTGACCAATCCGCAATCCTAACCTTAACCACTTGAGGTGAAATGCCTAACCCCAACCAATTGAGCTGCTTAGTAGGGCTGGACATGGCGTGGCCATAGTGGGATTCGTAATTTTGCCGGCCGTGTCTGTTTTGTTTCCGGTCTAGCTAGATCCGAAAGAGCGGTAATCGTGCGATAAAAAAATTGTCGGCATTAAAATGGGTTTGCTTTAACGCCGTTAACGCGTTAAACTGACAGCACTATAGCATTTATATCCTGATAAAAGGTTGCCTAATAAAGACAGCAATGTTCATCTTCAGCAGGGGGGCTTCTGTGAGTCTCCTGAGTGAATATGTGTGTGTGTGTTGCAGAAGGGGAATAATTGGCTCGGGGAGACAGGGAGATCGAATGCACGCATATTCTGTCCTGACTGCTTGTGCTGCACACACTAATTGGGTGCCTCTCCTTGGCTTAAGGGTAATGAAACTGCTGTTATCATAACAGCTGGAGCAAAGTTCATTCTTTATATCCAAAATGCAGTGGTGTGTGTGAGAGCTGGGAGGTTTTCTGTGTCCATGCTGCAGCTCGAATCTCTAATGCCGACCTTACACCAAATGACTTTTCAAGCGATTTCACTGTTGCAGGCTATTTCCCAAAATCAGAATAAAATCATGAATGTCTTGCTCGAGTCTTGTTACAGTTGATGCCCGGACACTGCCGCCATTCATCTGCATGCACAGCAGAACAGAAAATAGGCAACCTTCCCCTTAAGTTACCAGCTAACGCTAGCGGTAGCTAGCTAGCTAGCTTGGTTACATTTTTCAAAACGAATCTAATTGTAGTCAAGTCTTTACATATTCATTTATTTATATTATTTACATCTTCGACGTTAGATGTAAAATGATTTTCTTTAGATGTGAGATGGTGTCAGACTTTAGTCTTTTCAAAGTCTTCTAGCGTATGGTAGGCATAAGTCTCATCTTTCACTATGGATATACTGTACAAAGCACATCACTGGCAGCAATCAAATTAAAAAACATATCCCACTATCCATCATGAGAGGATTCCACCTTTTTATTCACACAGTGTCTCCAACTCATGGATTCCTTACTCCTTTGTTTTCCATTGTGGAAAACTGGCTTGATTATGACATTTTAGACACTGGATTCCTATATTGTGGTGTTGGCTCAGACTCACCCATTTCTTGAAAGAAGTATCCATTCTTGGACATCCCAGAGGGAGGTGCCTCTGCAGGGAAGAGCAAAACAGAGGGAGACAGTAATCACTGAGGTGAAACTGGTAATAGTAACAGGCCCTGCGGGAAGAAAATTTTCATTTTAAAAGGAGATATTTGTTTACACAGTAATTGTTGGTATGAGAGATGGTTACAAAACACAAATACCAGTCATTGTCAGACTTTTCTAAGTAATTTCGTTCTGATGTTCAAGAGGAAAATACATTCATACATACATACATACATACAAGCATCTCATGAATTCAGTAAGCAACCCATGAAAATACTCATTTATTCAATTACTTACTCATGATCTAAGTATCAGCCCCCTAATGGCCATTAGGAGACATGACAATGTCTACTAATGATCATGTGGTTCTGGGTTTTATTTGCTACTAGCCTGGCATTGCCTAGTCTATATACACAATGTTCCATTTCCTGGATTGCTCCGTTGCTGCCGGAGATTCTGCTGGATGTCCCTCATTTAGGCAGGATGTCCGCTACCTTCCTCTTTCTTTGTGTTGGCATTCTAAACTAGATTTCTGAGGACTATGGTTAACTGCTCCTCAGATCTCTGCAGGGTAAATCCAGACAGCTAGCTAGACTATCTGTCCAATCAGAGTTTTCTGTTGCATCATTAAAACAACCTTTGAACGCACACTTGTCCCACCAAAACAAGTTCCTTCCCCAAGCTATTTTTCAGAGACGCCGTTGCTCCCCCCGGCACTTAGTGCCGAAATGAACGATGGAGAGAATAGAAATGCCAATAAACGAGAGCACGTTTTTCTCCCATCCCGGAATGCTGTGTGGAATTGCCAGACCCTCCTCCGCAGCGCTGTTAAGGAAGGTCAGCTAATGCGAGACTAAGCATCGCCAGACTAATTCACAAATGTGTATTAGTCTGGAACCTCTCACTTCATTTTTTCAACTTCAAAGGGGCGTGGACCAAAAGGCTTCTGGATGCAATTGGATATACTTAGAACCGATCAGAGCAACCAAAGTGTGACGTAGCACTGAGCGACGCATGCAAGCTGGGGCGGTACTTGGTCCGTTTTCAATTGCGAAAATAAAAAAGCAGCCTGGTCACAAACTTTCTCAAATTACAGCAAAACACTACACTAAAATGTGTTTCTGAAAACATTTAAGGTCAACAGACAATACAGTAACAGAATCTTGAATTGTTTTTTGATCAGCGCTGCCTAGTTTGATCTGAGTTTTGTGAGCCTGGTGTGCTTGGCTGGACGGACCAACAGGACTCTGTCAGTCATGGTCCTAAACCTGGAAATGGCTGCAAACCTGTCTGAACGGGAGGGGGGTCTTAGTTTGCAATTCTGCAACACACGGTTTCTTACATTAGAAACTGTGTTCAAGAATGAAAACTCTTGCAGTCATTGGGAAAACACTTCTCTTAAAAATGCAAAACACTATTTAAAATTGGAAACAAACCCAAACTTATGATCACCTTGTGTGCCACCATTAGTCTGCAAGGAGTTTTCCATCACCATGCAACTCTAGGTCCCTACAATACTGCACACATTCACATCACACATTCTGGGTGCACTATATAATGTAGTTGTACAGGAAGAACCACAGCAGCCCAGGTTTGTCGTCATCTAAGATAATGTTTCCATCGGGCTGTGGTCCGGGACTGGTTCACCAAATACTGTAACTTCACAGTAGTTGTATACTTGGCCCCTTACTCCCCATTTCTCAATCCGATTGAGGAATTCTTCTCAGCTTGGCGTTGGAAAGTGTACGACGGCCAACCACATGCCTGCATGACTCTTCTGCAAGCAATGGAAGAGACAGAGACATTGATGTGGGGTCAGTCCAGGGTTGGATACGGCACGCAAGGCCATATATTCCCCGTTGTCTGGCCAGGGCAATGAGGTGAATGAGGTGATTTGGCCAGACCCTAACAGAAGGTGGGATCCATAAACCATCCTCCCCATCATTTACAAAACCAATTTTTTGTTTACCATTGGACTGTAATTTTAGTGCATTTGTGTTTGTTTACAGTAACATACTGTATTGTATTGATTACTGTACTGTAATTCTACTTTTCTTTTTTTTGTAAAAACCTGAAATGGGAAAAAATAAAACTATTTTTTCTGAAGCCTTTCTATTATTGCATTCATTGAAATGTAAGTAGATGTTCTGTACTGGAACGATCTTTCACAGAAGCCCATATGAGAAAATAGGTATACAAAGTGACAAAGAGAGCAGTGTTTTGTATAAAGTACATCAGTGTGTTGTTGCTGCTTTGAAAGGGTAATTCAAGTGGTGCATGTGTGTATCATTTTGTTGCAAAAATGCCATTTTTAAAAAGGATTGTTACATTTTGATTGCAGAGTTTCATCTTGACACAGAAGTGACAAATGTATCACCAAGTGAAACTTATTTGGCTTGTTTGAAGATTTTTGACACAATGAGCAACTTTCCGCAACACGTGTGTAAGCAATCATCAAAATATCATCAAAATAAGACTATCAAAATTTTGGCTGATTAATCTTTTCATCATTAAATGCTGTTTAAGGTCATCCTCTATCTTATATTGTTTTCCAGCTAACTGAAAGACACTGTGTGTACATTGTTCTGTTGCTCTGATTGATTTGGACATTTCAATTATGCAACACCTTAAACGACCAATAGCTGACTTTCTCAGTCCTATCACGTCTACAGAGATTTGTGGACATAGAAAACAACTGCTGAAAAACGATGAAAACTATTTAGATTGTTTAATACTGGCTTGGTAAGCAAAACGTTGCCTCCTAATGAGGCCATAGCTGTCAAAGACACTCACACTGTACACACTGTGTGCACAAACTCGGAAAGCCTGCAGTTCAACCAGAAGGCGAAAAGAAGAATTCCCTTCAGGGTATGAAAAACGCTATCAGGGGAAATGCTTCATTGCTAACATTTCATTAGGTAGAAAAAATGTTAACAGGCAATGATTGTATGCAACACAAACTCTTTTCATCAGCAAAGGTCTTGACTTTGCTCATACAGTATTCAGGAATAATCCGTAGTGAGTTCTGCTTCCGGACAAAGCAATCGTTTTTTGCAATGGCAGGGTGCAGCATTTTTTTTTGAAATGGTGGATATGTCATTTTGGAATTAAACTTAATCTGGTGAAGAGCTCCACTACAAATGCACGGAGAGGGAATTTAGAGTACAACATTTCAGAGTGTTTTGTCACGCGGCGCTGTGGATGCGTGCAGCATGCGGATCGCACAGACAGACGAGGCAGATACGGAGAGGGGATACTTTGAAGGTTATTGAGACATTGTGGGCTCGTGCTGGAGAGGGGGGCGTGGGGGGGAGGAGGAGCTGCTGTGCTACCAGACTTCAGTCAGGCTTCTCTTAAGCATATGTTCACATATTCATTCTAGAACCAAAGATCAACAGCGTATCTCGTGGGCATTTTCCTGCTAAAATCACAGCCATCCCACACAAAGGGAAAACAAATCTCTCTCTCTCTCTCTCTCTCTCTCTCGTGTACAAGCACATACACAAACACTGTGCTCTGAAAACTTTGATATAGAAGAGGGATGTCAATATATTTCTCTTTCTGAAAGGATTCTTTGATGTGACGAGAATACAAATACAGAGTACGATTTTAATTATACAAAATGTTCCTTTACTCTTGGGGTTGGACGCAGAGGCAAAGAGAGAAAAAAAGAGAGTAAAATAACAGGGGATTTATTTTATCCCCACCACAATTAGCTTGTTTAATCTACACAGGTAACGATGTACCATAGCCGCTTGATATTTGCACTTTGCACCAAGTCTTTTTCTGTTAAGGCTCCCTCTCTGGCACTTTGACTTTTGCTGGGATGTTTCATGATAGTAAACATGAAGCTACAGCCAGGAGCCGGTTAGCTTAGCCAAGCACAAAGATTGGGAAAGTGGGGAAACAGCTATAGCTTGGCTCTGTCCAGTACCTCTGAAACTCATTAACACTTTTAATCTCGTTTGTTTCATTCGTACAAATATCAAACTGTAATAATGACAATTTGGTGCTTTCACATTTTCTTGGCAGAAAGCAGTGCCGACAAAGCTTCAGAAATTCGACTTGGACATACAGTAACCTCCATAAAAGTTAGCTTTTTATACATATTAAACAAACAAGATATCAAAATGAATTAGTGGATTTAGATTAGGTGGATTTCCTTTTACGTTTGGACAGAGCCAGGCTAACTGTTGCCAGTCTTTAAACTAAGCGAAGATAACCATCTCCTGCCTCTAGCTTCATATTAATGGTTAAATATGAGAGTGGTTAGAGTTCATGTGCAAAAACAATTAAATAAATAAATAAATTGGTGTGTGGTTGTTTTCACAAAAAATCCCAATTTTTCTTTTATAAATCATGTTTTTTAATTGTATAGTCAAGGGACTACATCAATCAAACGAGTGTTGGTTTATTCATTTTAGAATGGTTTTGAAGATGTTTTTTCCAAATAAAGTCTTCTATTGATCTTCTCATCTACAGTAACTTTCTGCATGGAGCAAACAAACACATTTCCAAAAATGTCAGACAATGCCATTAAAAGTCATGAAGGATAACCAAATCTTATTATTGGTATTAGATCATTTAGGAGGGTAATGTAAGGACATAGGGTTAGATAAAGTAATGCCTTCTTCTTTATTAAAGAGTAAAGGAAAGTTTTGTCTAATTGCAATTTGTTCATAAACTGTTTGGTTGTTGATTCTATGCGGTTGGTTGTATGATGGAGTTTGTCACATCACAGTATCCTTCTAAAGACAGCGTCACTGCTTTTTTCAAAACTGAAAAGAGTTGAGATGGGATAAATTGATTTATTAGCCCAATGTAGCGGCCTTCAAGACCGTCAGTCTGACTGGCTACTAACAGAAAAATACTTTTACCTTTGTAAAAAGGTCATTCTTTACTTTAGCTGGTAATTCTTTACTTGAGGCTTGGTGATAACTCACATCTGTCCCACTATAAGAGAAAAACATCTATGTACGCTGACATTATTCCTATAAAATGGCTGGTGTACAGTACAACTACTCCTTACTGAAACCAGTGGTGGAATGTAACTAAGCACATTTACTCAAGTACTGTACCAAAGTACAAATGTTGAGGTACTTTACTTGAGTCTTTTCATGCCACTTTCTACATCTACTCTGCTACATTTCAGAGAGAAATATTGTACTTTTTACTCCACTACATTAATCTGACAGATTTAATTACTAGTTACTTTACAAATTAAGAGTTGTGCACACAAAACACATGTAGTTTACAAA
>CM042444.1:22046252-22066252 GCA_023631565.1 Gymnocephalus cernua
AACATGCAGAATGACATTTCTAAGGATTGGAGGGGCCTGCATGGTACCCATGTACCCGCTTTGCCAGATCAATGAAAATACAGCAGGACGCTCCTCGGTAGTGGTGGAAGAAGTAGTCAGATTCTTTACTTAAGGAAAAGTACTGATACCATACATTAAAAATACTCACACTTACAAGTAAAAGTCCAGTACTGAAAATGTCGCTTGAGTAAAAGTATGTAAGTATCACCAGGAAAATGTACTTAAAGTATTAAAAGTAAAAGTCCTTACATTTTAGAAACTGGAAATGATCCAAACAGTTCTGTGATTAATCATCTAATCATTCCAGCTGGACTTGTAGGCTTTTATATTGTTGGGTAGTTTATTTTATAATAAAACATTGTATTTTATAAACTACATGTCCCTACCAACTAGAGCTGGGCAATATTGAAAAAAATCAAATTTCAAGATTTTTTTGACCAAATGTGTATATTGCCACGATATTGTAGGGTTGATTATTGGTGCTTTCACAAAATCTTAACACAATGAGATTTGTGATAATCACCAATAATGTGGATACAATGACTAAGGTAAAGGGTAAAGGCAAACAATAAGACAGCTAGTTAGTCTGGTAAGTTCAAAAAATGACATTACTTTACTGTAATGTAGCCTTTAAATCCAGGAAATTTTGGGATATATTTTGGATATCGTCATATCACAATATGACGACATCCAAAATGTAAGACGATATCTAGCTTCATATATCGATGTCGATATAATATTGATAGCCCAGCCCTACGCCCCACTCTTAATTTGTGAAGTAACCAGTAACTAAAGCTGTCAGATGAATGCAGTGGAGTAAAAAGTACAATATTTCTCTCTGATATGTAGTGGAGTAGAAGTAGAAAGTGGCAAGAAAAGAAAAAAACAAAAAAAATACAAGTACCTCAAATTCCTACTTAAGTATAGTACTTTAGTAAATGTACTTTGTTACATTCCACCACTGGCTGTGAGACACCAAGCTTCACTTTATGAACAAATAGAGCTTTGTTGTAAATTTTAGCCAAAATAAATGAATCAATTTAACCCAAATAAGTAACACTAATTTAGTGAAAGGAACATTACAAATCTCTGCAAGTGAGTAACCTGGTACATCCTTTGAACATTTTTGCAGACCATGAATCTAAATTAGACTAAATTTATAGAGCAGAAGTGAAATGAGCTGTAGTTAAGACTGTGCTGTTTGTCTTGCCTCTAATGGGCTGCACACACATGCAGACAGAGCTGATTAAAGACCTTTACATACTTCATGCTCCGATGTCTTTTAGAGACAGGCTCATTAGAAGTCATGAAGGCTAAGCTGTTGTAAAATCACAAGCAGATTCACTAGGATTCTGCAAGTTGAAACAAACTGACAACCAAAAGTCACTGAAAACTAAAAAGAGGTACAAGAAAACCTGCCCCAGTGAGACTCCGGGACACATAGAAACACAATGTTAAACTGCTAACCTATAGACACATCATCGTTTTAGAGATTAAAGGTTAAAGATGAAAGATTTAGAGACAGAAATTTGAACTCAACGTATATTCAACAAAGAAATACGTGGTTGCTTTACATTAGAAAACAAGTTATAAAAAGTGAAAATATCTCACACTCAGTGATGGAGGACTTGAGTCCTGGACTCAGAATCGTGTCCGACTCGAGTCGCTATTCGGACTCAAACTCAGGTAACGGTGACTCGACTCTGACTCTTCTTTGGTGACTTGGACTCGAACACTGGTGACTTGTGACTCAAACTCGACAGTTGGTGACTCGACTACTACATTGCTCCCACTTAATTTTTACATTTTAAAAATACCTTATATGCTTAATGAAAACCTTAATAAATTAGTCAGATGCAAAAGAATTCCGGTGCATGCAGTGTTAAGCTTTTCATATGTAACCAAGCACTGATAAACAATAGACACATGAAACATTTGTGCATCAACAGATAATTAGCCATTAACTTCACATTCATTTTTTTATTTGACCTATTTATTGAAGATTATTTTGATTGTTGCAATATCTTTAGTTAACCTCCTATTTTACTGTGAAACTAAATATCAGTTAGTGAGCTGCTTTATAAACATGTGCATAAAGGAGGGAAAGGTTACTAAATTAAAGAATAAAAGAAGGTAAAAGCTTGACTTTGTCAGATCTGTGACCAAGAAAATATTGACAGACACCTTTAATCTACTCCCAAATGCCCTTGGTAGAGCATTACCTGTGGGTACTCTTATCTGCGGTAAGTAATGATATGCAAGCAATAACATATGTATGTCTGTATGCATACATATTTCTGTCTTTATAAGATAAGATATACTTTTATGTACCCGTAGGGAAATTTGTTCTGGACTCCAGTTCCACAGAACAAACTCTGTAGTTTTGTATATCTGGCCTATGGTCACATGTCACATGTAACACGTTTACACATTTAGGCCTCACAGACTCGCTCTTAAAATAAATGAATAAATAAATGCTCAGAACTAAAACTCAATGGGCCAGATGTACGTACATTTGCGAACGTAGCGTTATCAGCGCCATGGCTCACCCGCAGATAGCGAACGCAATGATACCATAGTTTACGCCATATTTACAAAAACATGCAGGTCATCCGTAATTAGCGCCTTTCTCCGCCCACTATACCGTAAACTGTAAGTACTGGTGCTATGATACGGCTGAGTGCAGACTGCGATATTCCCACTGCTGATGCTATGACTGTTTGAAATGATCCTGATGCCAATATTTGTAATGTAGCGAGGAGTTTAACAACTGCTGGAATGTGAACTCTGAGTCGGAGATTCGATGTCATCTTTGATTTCTTCCAGTAACTGTAATCTTGCATGGCTGCTTAATCTGTGATCCTTGTGGCAAAACTCCTTTCAGCTCGTCTCCTTGGCCTATGTCTTCGTCTTGCTCGGATTACTGCTGTCATTTCACCAGGAGGCATATGTGAGGAAACCCGCTTCCAGGTTTACACCTGCTTTTAAGAGGCGGAGAATTTTCACCGCAAAATAGAGGCGCGCTATCACTGGCGGTTTTTGTACATACCGCGGAATACTTAATTAAGCGCTCTTTACGCTTCCCCTCCCATCTCTTTACGGTAAACTCCCACTTTCCCCGCGACCCTCCCATGAATAAATATGCATGACACGAAAAACGCAATTTGCCCTTTTCAGCTCCCACGACATGCAGTTTGCGCTTTTACATCATTGCGGCCTGTTTGTACATACCTCGCCATGATTTTACGCGCACGTTGCGACACAAATACGCCTGAAGTGGGCGCAAAAGCGTTAGTACATCTGGCCCAATATGTCTTCTAATGCATCGATGCATGTGGGTTATCTCCCCACTACAAATGAGAAAGCTTCTGTAAAGAAGACATTCCCCTGCACATTTCTTCTTTGGTTTAAATTTATTTCTGATGTAAGGTTTGAAAAGCCTCTTGCGGTTATTTATCATTCACAATCAGTTATCGGATCCTTGCGGATTTTATGATGAAATAAATGCAAACACTGGTTGAACCAAAGTGACTGGCAGGACAGCTCTTCCGGGAAGAGAAAGTTCAGTTTTTAGAAGTGAAGTTCATGCAAAAACAGAAAGAAAAGAAAGCTGCATGATAACCTTCTGCAGAAAAGAGGAAGCTGTCTACTTTCAGGCAGGAAGTCACAACTGGTTAGAATAGTATCACACACGTCTCATCCCTTTCACTGATCTGCTGTGTGTGTGTGTGTGTGTGTTTGCGTGTGTGCATGCCTGTGTGTGTGTGTGTGTGTGTGTGTGTGTGTGTGTGTGCAAGTCTCTTACTTAGAATCAGTCATTTTATCATTGCCCAACATATACATGAGGGAAATATCTGTCAATCAGCCGAGTTTACATGTCACAAACCCACAAGCAAGGCAACATTTGCTGCGCTCATCGCTTGATGTAGTGTCAGTACATGCTGCATGATAGACTCTTTCTGATACTTCGTCAGATACGAGCTATCTGCACAAAAAAAAAAAAAAAAGATGGCAGGAAGCGGCTTGTTGCCTTTGCAGCGACTGTGGTTTTTGCATCAGTTGGAGTACTAGTGACACAGCAAAAAACAATTGTTTGACAAATACAGACAAAAGGGTGTCAAAAATGTTGCCTGAGATGCTCCTATGATTTCTGTCTCTGCAACCACAAATACCTGGCTACGAATCACGAGCCGACCCTTCCCTCTGCTTTGAGTCCCCTTTTTAATCCTTGTGTGCTCAAAAGAGAAAAAGAAATGTGCACGGAACGTGACTTCCCACAGTCCTTAAGGAGAAGAAATAATCTGTATGAAGTACATTCAAAGACAGTTTTAGTGATTTGGATGCCGCAGGCAAAGATTAAGATGAAGCCCTGTAGGTGCGTGTGCGTGCCCACACTTAATCATTTACCACCTCTGTTACCAAGTCACAGGGCACCATTACAGCTAGACACGGCAGTCCTTGCCTATCTGGCATGACACAGTCATACAGAGAACATAAGTTTACTGGCCGGTTGTTTGTGGGAACTCTCTGTGACGGACGATAAATACTCTTTGCTTACCTAAAGAAAGTAATGGGACTGGAAAAAGATTATTAGTATATACACAGTACTTTATACTCTGATTTCCTGAAACTGGGAGCAAGTGCAATCACAAGTGTCAACCCAGGACACAAAAGCATGCGACTGGAAATGTTTTTTGCAATTTTTGGTGACCACAGGCACAAGTGCAATCGTGGTGCAGCGTGGCACAATCTAGAAAAGAGGCTAAAGCAGGATGAATATCATTTTAAGCAGAAGTACAGTGTCAGCGGGTGAAGTGGGAGAAGAGCTTAAAGAATGGCCATCACCTCTAATCCCCTTTAAAAGCAGCAGGCGGTTTGGAAGTTTAGCAAGAAACAAATAAACATCACCAAATACTAATATGGAGGAATTTAAAAAAAAAGCTCAGTAAACACAGAAGGGGTTAAAAGTACATTTGTTGCATTTTAATTCGAGGACTACAAAAAAATATAGAGGACGGGAGAGCTAAGCTAAGCGTAGTAGGCTAGTCCAGACTCTGACTAATATGGTATAGCCTGATGGAAATGCAGATACTCATGCTTAGACTGTTAATACATAATGTTTTTGAACTGTTTACTTAATGAGCTCCTAACAAAAGTAGGATGATATTGATGTGAAGGTTAAGGTGAAAGCCCAGACAGGATATTAGTAATGGGCTTCCAAGGAAGGACTGCACGCCACAACTTGCAGCAGTACTCACTGACAGTGTCCTGAAAATGATTGTCAGAGATAATGGAATGTGGAAAACATCACACTTTTTTATTTGGTAATATTTAAGTTATTTATATTGTTTATGGCGCATGTGACATTTTATGTTTTAGCCCTTCAGTTGAGTTCAAATAACACAGAGTTCAATTTTTTTTAAATCTAAATTAGTCATTTAGATTAGTTTACTAATCGGAAAATTAGTTGAAAGATTACTCGTTAGAACATTTGTCGTTAGTGGCAGCAATAGAGTGCGAATTATATTCAATACATAGGGAAAATGGTGTGTACAAAAGCACAGAGAGGTTGTGTACCTGTTTTGCGAGATCAAAATGAATCCATAAAGGGATACATTTAAAAACCCACACTGTTTGACCTTTGTTTAATTACACAGTGTGTTGCTTAAAGACTGCAGATGTCATACACCTTACATTCCCTGCTGCTGTTTGATAGCTTAGGCTATTTAATCATCTGAAAGGGAAGGGACTTGTACATTCTACAAGCAGTGGTGGATGACTTTATTGGTTAGACTCACTCATTACTCTAACCCACTACAGACTTTTGGCTTAATTGCATCAAGAACAGCGCGTTTTGATGTGTATTTAAATGCTCCAAGACAACAGGAAGTCAACTTATACGACCCTTGGTGTGTACATAAACCAGCCAGGTTGAAACTGAGCCAACCTTCCTCCCTGTGCAGGCTGATCTAGTGCAGGGTAGTGCGCTGCAGGTACATGCAGAACAGATGCCAAGAACCCCCAGGAGAGACAAAGCCTGGAATTTAAGGGAGAGGTGAGGCTGAGAGTCTGAAGTGAAGAGGGCAAGAGATTAAAAGGTGCCCCTGCTGCGTTTGTAGGGGAATCTACGAGGGGCTCGGCCAGCACCCAAGACGAGGCCGGGCCTTTTGTTGGCTAATTATGCCCGCAGGCTCTCTTGGCACCCGCCCGCTCTGGAGCTGTGGTCGTTGAGAGGGAATTCCTCCCGATGCTCTGCTCTGGGCTGGGCCGTTTGCTCATGTACACATTTTAAACAGCAGGCCCACATTTGGCCTTTATTTATCCTTTAAATTCCCAAGAATTTTTTTAAAACTTCAGTCGGCATGCTAATTATACACACATTGTAAATGGCAATTTACAGTATGTGTTCGCAAGGTATTTCCCAAAAGGCTTAGGGGCATACTGGAGCCTAAAGTTATAGAGGGCACGTCTACGCATTTTGCTATCTCCGGTCTGATCCATACTGAAAACATTTTCTTGATGCACTTCTGCATTTCATTAATTCATGTTCATGTAGCCTTCATGTCACGTACATGTTTTTTAGAGGTTTGGCAACGTCACATGAGGTTCGATTTGGAAAGGAGAGGAAGTCAAATCAAAACTGATGACCAAAACCAAAAGATGAACTTACTAAAACAACAAATACTTTAATACTGTAATATGCATGAGTGGGTATTAGGCCTGCATGATTCGTGGAAAAATATGAATCACAATTTTTGAGCTTAGAATTAAGGGTGCTTCCCCCCACCCCCCCGCTGGCAACACAAAATCTGCCGTATATGACAAACATCATCCGATTTACATGAAACTTATGTGTGGTCTACATGTGATACTGAGCCGCCCCATATACTTTAACCACGCCCACTTACTCACACCACGCCCCCTTTCATAACATTTGAACCGTTTAAGGTGGAGTCTTGTGTGAGGTGTCCGTGAACTCAGCAAGGAGTTCCTTCTTCATTGGTGATGGTTTGGCCCGCCCCCTATACTTAAGCCACGGCCCCTTTCATAACTGGTGACCAATTTAAGGTAGTCTTATGTTTGGTATCAATGAACTCAGCAGAGACCTCCTTTTTCATTGGTAAAGGTTTGCCCCAACCCCTAGGCTGTGGCCATGCCCCCTTTCACAACTAATGAACTGTATCACGTAGAGTCTTGTGTGAGGTATCATTGAACTCGGCAGAGAGTTCCTTTTTCATTGGTGACAATTTGCGGTGTCTGAGTGCTGCGCAAATGCACGGTCTGCCAGTAACCCCGACGTGCACAGAGGCGCGAGGACCCGTCCAACACTGCTTGCAGCTTTAATTTAAAAATAGTTCAGATTCTGTAACTGTTTCATGCATTCTCCTTCATATAACGTTATGTTGTGGAGCCAAGCAGACATTGAAACATTTCTTTTTATATTCTGACAGTACTGAATACTAAAATATGCCATTATAAAGCTATATAAAAGGCACAGTCAAGCAAAAGAGAAAAAAACGTGATATACCATGAAACCGCCAGAATCTTAAAAAATACTGTGATACAAATTTTTGGTCATACCGCCCAGCACTGGGCTAACGCATTTCAAGACGGCGCATGAATATGGAGCGTCTACCCCAGTTCATGCGAATGTAAATGTAAAATTTCAAGCCAAAAGGAATACTTGGAATTGAGGGTGGTGGTAAATATTCATGAAAAAGGACATGTTTGTAAACGGGTACACAGATTTTGATAATGAACAACTAAACACGTTACACACAGGACCTTTAAGACTGAACCCGACCGATCCCGTCGGGTCCCGTCAGGTTCGGGCAAAGGTCTTCAGCTCTAGTCCTGACTGAAGCCTGAAGAAACCAGGAGGTTTATTACACTTTATAATATAGTTCTAATGACATAAAATAGAAAAAACATGCCATTACAATATTCAGCACAATGTTTTTGTTGAGATCTCACATTACAAAGTCACATGAAGAGATGCCCCACTGATCAACAGAGCAGTAGTGCCCTCTACTGGCTAAAGAAAACTAAGAGTAGCCCCGTTTTCCGTACAAAGTCATCTTTCAATTATGTTTGCCTTTTTGCGTCTGCAAAACTAAGTGAGTAGTCAGTTTTGGCTACATTTCTTTTGATTTTTGTAAACAACCTAAAACTACTTAAAAGCAACATATTAAATGTAAACTCCTGCCAAGAAAGCATCTCAAATGACAAGTGTCTTTCGCTTTTCCAATAAGAAATTGCGCTAGTAATATTTTTGCTCCTTTTTGAATGTTTTTCATATGGGGCAATGGCCTGCGCCCCATAAAGACTGTACGATCGATTGTTGTTTTGGTACAGCAGCTACAGCACAGCTAATGCCTATGCTAGCGCTGTTAACAGCAGTCCAACTAAAGGTAGCGGTACTACTTTTAACTTGCAGGTTGTGTGGACCTGTTGCTTTTGTGAAATCCAAACCATTTTCATACAACTAGTGTTGTGTAACCCTTTTTTATCGTCGAGAGGATAACGCGAGTTCACGTTCGAGTCCACCATCACTTTTGTTGCCCTTGGCTCCACTTTCCCCCATCGATATGCGTTTCCCCCTGACTTTACCTAAACCTGACCCAAACCTTATCTCTAACTAACTACGGACGGGGGCGCTACGTATTTTAACAGCAGGGAAACACTATTAGACAGGGGGAACAGACTTTCACACAACACCAAAAACACAGAAACACTCATAACAGGAAGTGGGCGTGCCCAGCACAGACCCGGCAAGCCAAAAAGCCAGTCTCAGGTAGTTGTGCTATTTGGTAAATAGTATGTCCAAAGCTTATCATTGTTATCGGCCTGAATTTTATCGCAATCCTGTTTCCAGATCGTTTTATCGCCCAGCCCTATGATGAAGATACAGAAAAATAGAAATGCAAAGCAAAACATTGCATTTTGCCAATATATTAGAAACCCAATAGAGACAAAAGCTGTTATAGGTACACCTCCACCTTAAGTTGATAGCCAACTGCAACTACTCGACTCCAAGCTACTCCCAGCCTTCTCAGATCATGATCCTATCTCTATGGAAGGAGTGTGACTGTAACTGATTGTATCTGGGATCTTATCCTTTCCATCACCAGGTGAGGACAAATCCATATTACGCTCGCCACAGAAAGCCTCTTGGTGATCCACCAAGTAGAAGGGACCGCTATAATCTTGTCACTGATAAGCACAAAAAAAATGGACAGACTGATTGCTCAGTTTTGAAGCCACCCCGTATTTGTGCCGTGCTGCAGCCACAGAGCTGTTGAAAGCCAACCACATCAGTGGGGTGTAGTTCCAAGCCAAATCTGGTTTAGATAATGTGTGAGGAAACATGATTTGGCCTGATTCTCTCATCTCAACTCCACAAAGTCCCAGTCACTTTCCTCCCAGCTCGACCAGGACAAGTCTTTACTAGTCTCTTATCACATTCACTGGCTCACACTTTCACTGCTATTTGCCACTTATTTGTCAATACCACCATGTCGACAAAAGCCTTCCTACAGTTTCCCTTCTTTTCAGACTGTGATGTATATATAAGTTAAACTACAGCAGCTACAAAATAAGACATAGACCGACCAATTTCAGAAGCTAGCAGTCAATAAAATCCCATCTTTTCATAAGCAACGCATTCATAGGCGACGCATTCACACGTAAAACTGCATTTTTAATCAATATTTCAAAATGGAGTAGTATTTCTAAGACACAGCCAAATACATTTAAAAAGGTCTGTCATTCTCTGGGTGATAAACTGATCCATATTACACAGCAGCAACAAAAAACCTCTTGCTGGAACAAACATTCTCTAAATCAAGCTTGTCAATTGTACATTTTCCAGTCTTGTGTGATAATAAACTGATTTCTTTGGTTACTGGACCTCACCTTCGGCTTAAGTAATTGGTCTTGGGCACGTTTCAGTATTTTCTGACAATGTTTTGATTAAATGAATAATGAATAATTAATTAGCTGAGAAAATGAGCAAATTAATAAATAATGAAAAGAATCATGATTTGCAGCCCCATCTGCTTATTTTTCTTAATTTTCTTACATATTGTGTACTACCATCCCTAATTATACATTATTTTTAAGGAATTTAAAAATAAGTCTTTTATTTAATGTCAGTTATGTATTGGTTGTCACCAAACACCAACAAAATCTCAAAACAATTTACATTTTTTGTAATGGGATGTACAACAATGTATTTAATAGCTTTTCAATATTATCTGTAGGTTATCAATGTGTTTTGCCAATTAAGTCTGTAGAAAATTCCAATAACTTTAACAAGCCTCTACTGTCGTCCAGCCAGTCAAGGCAAGGTTAACGCCACATTATTTGATGGATGCTTTTATCGAAAGAACCTTGAAGAACTATGAGTCACATAGACAGATGCTGTTGAGTTCCCTTGGAATAGATAGAAAAAGGTACAAAAACCTTATTCAAACTCAAGAGCATAATGAATCACTTTTGCAGCAAGCTCTTCCCCATGTTTTCAGAGAGGAATGCTTACATTGTTGACAAGGAAATATGGAGACATTTAGGCTTGTAACTCCATATTGTGACAAGTGACTAAGAATAATGAAAACTCAAAATGACAAAATCTCACAATTAAATTGGAAACCTCCTTCTCCAGGACACATTCTGCTGGCACTAGTTTTCATCACTGCGCTGCAATGATGTTGAAAATGTTTGCTCGCTGTCATCATCACATATTTACATCCACACAAGACATACTGGTCAAGCTTCTTTTCTAAATGTTAGAGAAAACAAGTATGACTTTGTTTGATTAAGGGGAAGAGCTGTTGGCTCTGCTACAGACAGCTGTATCCCCCGGCTGGTCTCTGACGTGGATGATGTCACAGCAGAGCCCTGACCATGAGGCTGGCTAAGACCGAGCTGTCTGGCAAACAGGTGGACTCTGGCTGGCTGGGAGTATGTGCACTCAGCCATATCCTCTGTGTGTGTGTGTGTGTGTGTGTGTGTGTGTGTGTGTGTGTGTGTGTGTGTGTGTGTGTGTGTGTATGTGTGTAATCACACTGTGAAAGGCTGCAACATATCGCGGAAGACACTCATAGGTTTTTTTGTGTTAGTTGAAAGAAAATATCAGTAGCAAACTGCACATTAAAATGTAACATTCTTTTATTAGTGGCGCCTTTTATACTCAATTCAATATTCAATTTGTTCAATAAAAGAATTTTAGAAATGATTTCCTCTTGTTTTAAATGCAACAAACAATGTGTTTTATTTTAAAAGAAATACAAAAGCAACAGCTTTTTAGAGTTATCGCGATATTCAATAACGTTATATTATGTTATATAATGCATATTTTCCTTATATCGTACAGCCCTAGTGTGTGTATGTGTGTTTTATATCTGTTATCACACCTTCATACATCAATGTGTATAATTTGTCTGTATGGGTCTGAGATTCTACATGTGTTTCTGGGTCTGCATGTGTGTTTGTACAACCCCAAATCAGAAAAAGTTGGGACAGTATGAAAAACACAAATAAAAAAGAAAGTAGTGATTTCTAAATGTACCTTGACTTGTATTTCATTGCAGACAATGTGAACACAAAATATTTCATGTTTTGTCTGGTCAACTTAATTTCATTTGTAAATATACATCCTTTCCTGTCATTCAGACCTGCAACACATTCCAAAAAAGGTTGGGACAGGAGCAATCTAGGGCTAGTAATCAGTTAAATTGGTTAAATAATGATGTGATTTGAAACAGGTGATGTCAACAGGTGATTGTAATTATGATTTGGTACAAAAGCAGCATCCAAGAAAGGTCTAGTCCTTTAGGAGCAAAGATTTGCCAACAAATACGTGAGAAAATTATTGAAATGTTTAAAAACAATGTTCCTCAAAGAAAGATAGGAAGACATTTTCTTATTTCACCTTCAACAGTGCATAACATAATTAAAAGATTCAAGGAACGTGGAGGAATTTCAGTGCGTAAAGGACAAGAGCGCAAGCCTAAGCTGAACAACCGTGATCTCCGATCCCTCAGACGGCACTGCATCAAGAATCGTCATTCATCTATACGCGATATCACCACATGGGCTCAGGACTACTTTGGCAAACCTTTGTCAAGTACCACAATACGTAGTTACATCCACAAATGCCAGTTAAAACTGTACTGTGCCAAAAGGAAGCCCTATGTTAACAGTGTCCAGAAGCGCCGTTGACTTCTCTGGGCTCGGAGGCATCTGGGATGGACCATCACACAGTGGAAACGTGTACTGTGGTCAGATGAATCAGTATTTCAGGTATTTTTTGGGAGAACTGGACGCCGTGTGCTCCGGACCAAAGAAGAATCATCCAGACTGTTACCAGCAACAAGTCCAAAAGCCAGGGTCTGTCATGGTATGGGGTTGTGTCAGTGCCCTTGGCAAAGGTAACTTGCACTTCTGTGATGGCCCCATTAATGCTGAAAAGTACAAAGAGATTTTGGAGCACAATATGCTGCCTTCAAGAAGACATCTTTTCCAGGGACGTCCATGCATATTTCAACAAGATAATGCAAAACCACATTCTGCACACATTACAAAGTCCTGGCTGCGGAGGAAGAGGATACGGGTACTTGACTGGCCTTCCTGCAGTCCCGACCTGTCTCCAATAGAGAATGTGTGGCGCATTTTGAAGCGCAAAATGCGACAACGAAGACCCCGTACTGTTGCCCACCTTAAGACTTGTTTGCAGCAAGAATGGGACAAAATTACACCTGAAACACTTCATCACTTGGTGTCTTCAGTCCCTAAACGTCTTAAGTGTTGTGAAAAGGAATGGCAACATTACAAAGTGGTAAATGCTTTACTGTTCCAACTTTTTTTGAAATGTGTTGCAAGAACCAAAATAGGAATTTTGTTTTTTTGAAACAAAAACAATAAAAATCATGAGGAACACATTAAATTATGTGCTGCTGTATTGTCTGCAATGAAATATAAGTCAAAGTACATTTAGAAATCACTACTTTCTTTTTTTATTTGTGTTTTCCATACTGTCCCAACTTTTTCTGATTTGGGGTTGTATAAGAGGTGAATTTGTGGTATGCATGGATGTATATCAAGGTTATAACGATTCATTTATTCGTACCAAACCGCCACGGTACGCGGGTTTATGGTCCGGTGCACGCAAAATACACTGTGCACATACTGATGCACGCACATGTGGAACCAAAGTTCCCAAGTTTGAGGTCCGCCCACAAACTTTAAGCTGTACGGCAAAAATTTGCTGAGATTAGCACAACATTGTGCGAGTCAGTTAAACTATGGCGAGGGCGAAAATGAAACGCTGGAGCTGGAAGACCCGCCTGTGGGTTCCCGGTCAGCTACAACAGAACCAGAGGGAGAGAGTTGTGTATAAGACAAGGACAGTGTGTCAGCATTGCTCCACTGTTTTAGGGTACGTGAATGGAAAGACATCCAACAAGCTAATGCACATTCAACGGCATCATCCAGATGTGTCAATCACAAGTATACATGAATGTTTAAATATAGCCTTATTAAAACACATCTCCTGATGCACAAGTTTGATTTTTTTATTATTGTATGTATTTCGGTATTTTTAATTTCACCGCATAAGTGCTTTTCTGTTTTATTGCCTCTTGTGACTGGTTGCCTTTTGGGAAAGTTTTTGTTTGTCAGTGTTCGTTCATTGTAATACAGAAGTGATTAAATGTTCCTTATCTTTATAATGAAAATAGTTTACCAACGTTGCCATGAGCAAAATGCTACCTTAGTCCCCAGCAAGAGAATTTTGCCCCTCTTTGACACTTGCACTACGATCTGATCTAAATAAATGAAAATAAAGTATCATAATGCATTTTTTCCGCTGTACTGAAGTCACGAACCGTGACTCCTAGCCCGGGGCTTAAGCCAAATTGTGACATTTGTGTACCGTTACTCCCCTAATGTCTATGCAAATAGTTACTTCAGGCTAAGATGCAGCAAAGCCTGTGTGGTCAAAGGGCAGAGTCACAGGCAAACCTGACCAAGCCAGGACAAACAAGACAGCAAATTTGGTTTCATTATTTTTAGGAATGTAAAAACTAATACAAGAATATTTCATACTGTGACAGCCAGATGGCTATGTGACCTCAACCAAAGCCCAAATGTGAACACTCCAAGACTACCATCAATATAATTCATTTTGAATTATTGTCTATTGAAATGTACATTTCTGAAAAAAAAATCAAGTCCTGCAGCATTCCGGTTCCCCAGTTTGTTTTTTCTCCTAACAGTCAGTTGGCGTGAGGTCTGTGGATTGAAAAGCTGTGCAGTAATCTTCTGGTCCTTTCACCTGAGAGGGATTGATAGTTATAGTGAGCTGGCTACTGCCAGTTCACAGATGAATCCGGCTCCGTCTGCAGCACAGCGAGACTAGGCATCGTGACTAAGGTTAGAGCAGAAACATGCTCCAATTTAAAGCCCTCCTCCACCACCGCTTCAGAGTTTTCCTACCGTCTTTTTGTCTGTCCTCCCTCCATCTATGTAAATCTTTCCCCTTAATGCGGATTCCTCTCTTTTCTCCTGTTTTTCTAACTAGTCTCACACAGGTACGGGATTATGCTCAGGTGCTGCAGCAGGGATGCTCTGCTGTCTATTCGTTCGTGTGTGTGTGTGTGTTCGTAGTGACAAGCCAGACAGTGGATGAGCTAGGGAGTGAGGGTGTTTTTCGACTACACACACATACCGCCAACTGCTCACTGAAGAAATTGGCTGCCTGGATTTTCATAGAGGAGGGGGGGGGGGGACACGCCAGTGCTAGGGGATTCCTGCTAATTGCTTGCACATTCTCCTCTTCCTCTGCCTCGATTAAAGCCAGGCCACCATCTCCCTTTCAAGTCTGCTGTTCTGCACACAGCCTTCTACTGTATGCTGCTCCAGCCTGCCCGCCATCCGACAGCATTTCTTGCTGCTTTTCATTTGTGGTGTCCCCCCACAGAACTACACAGACACAGTTTCAACGGAATCAACGTGAGGCAGTGGGAGAGAAAATGCCGGCACAAAATCTAGTCTGCTGTATATCTGCCGGCCTGTCTGTTTCCACCTTGTGTGAGATCCTTTTAAGTGCATACTTTGCATGTGCGTACCCTATGTAACATAAGGGGAAATAAGCGATCTGGAATCGTTATCGGCTTACAGAGGATGTGACATTTCAAACAAGAATTAATATAACATTTTGATGGCGGTTTTAATCAAATGAGGCTTTCAGCTGATTTTTCATACCTTTTTACAAAGCGAGGCCGTGGTTAAGAATCAAACCACTAACCTTAGCAGTGTCAGTGCCCTGTCCCTGCCCTGTTCAGTGGCTGTCTCTTTGCTTAGTCGTATCCTGCACCATACTGACACAATTTAAATAAAGCAACCTTGGCTACTGTTTCCCAGCTTGTCGTCCTAGATAGTATGTCTCACTGCTAGCCGTCTTGTTTAATCCTCCACCTGACACTGGGTGTACAGGGGTTTGTGTAGTCTTCTGTCTATTCAGTGTCTATGTCAGATCTTTGTGTCCTTGTACGTCAGTCAGTGTGAACTGTGCTGATGTGTCTCTCCGCCAGTGCTACCTACAAAGTCACACTGCTTAACATTTATTGTACAACACCATCCTACTCAGACAGAAGACCCTAACTACAGATATTAGATCACCAAATAGTACACTAAATGTTCTGGAATATGGATGGTGCTGCAGCGTATGGGTGATGTCAATTGCACCATCACGGCAAGCGACAAGGACAAAAAGGACATCAGACACAGAGTGAAGGAACAGTACAAAACATCTCTTATGGACAGGACCATACATGCCATGGATGCAAACTCCACATTCAACAGCTGTATGAAAAACCTCACATAACAAAAGAAAAGAAAGAAAGAAAGAAAACAGTTTTTATGTTATGTCATTGAGTGTCTTGTCTTGTCTTGGGGACCACAATGGAAATAAGTCCTGGACTTTATTGTGTTTTTATCCTCGATTGTATATGATGTCTTTTTTGTCATGTAAGGCATTTTTTTGGATACAATTAAATAAATCAAATCAAAAATAACAAAAGCTCAGTCTGAGGGGGAAGGAGAAAATGTGTGTATGACTTATTGTACAACACAATGCAACTTCTTTCTGCAGTTCAGAACGCATTTTATTTAAATAGCACGTGTCATACATAAGACGCATGTGTCTGTGTGTGCCAGTGAGATTGTAATAAAGTGTGTGCGGTAGGGATGGGCATGATTAATCGACGATCGATGATTGATCATTAAGAATCGATCACGTTAATTTATCATTGATTAAACTAATGTAGGTTGCGTTGCGTAGTGTGAATCTTGAAGCAATTAAATTAATTTCACTGTGTGGCAGCAATTCAACATTTTACCACCCGGGGGCGCCATAGGCTACTCAGTTACCTGCAAGTTTCTGTTCTGATTTCAAAAGTAATCGTGAAGAGGCCATGGCGAAGTGTGGCGTGGGACCATTTTGATTTAAAAAACGACTTAGTTCACTGCAAACACTGTGACGCCGTGTGTAAGTACAACACGGCCACGACTCAAATGATGTACCACAAAGTGCATCCGACCCTGGTTAATGTCGGTGGCGGTGCGTCCTGCTCTCAGTCTCAACCTAGCATCAACACGGCGTTAGCACGGAGGAGCTGCGATGCACAACGAGCAGAGAAAATTACCCAAGGGATCTGCAAGTTCATTGAGATGAATATTAGTGCTGGGCGGTATACCGGTTCACACCAAATACCGGTGTATATTTTCGTTATATGAATTTTTAATATGCCGCCCTACCGGGAACCATCACCTTATCGTGGTGGAGAGTTTTGGGTAGGGAACGGCCTCCCTGATCTAAACCAGAGTGGTTGTCTGTTATTGGACTTCTGTGCTAGTCATGGATTGTCTATAACAAACACCATGTTCAAACATAGGGATGCTCATAAGTGTAATTGGTACCAGAGCACCCTAGGCCGAAAGTCAATGATCGATTTTATAATCGTTTCATCTGATCTGAGGCCGTATGTTTTGGACACTCGGGTGAAGAGAGGGGCGGAGCTGTCAACTGATCACCATCTGGTGGTGAGTTGGGTCAGGGGGTGGGGGAAGACTCTGGACAGACCTGGTAAGCCCAAACGGGTGGTGCGGGTAAATTGGGAACGTCTGGAGGAAGCTCCTGTCCGACAGACCTTCAACTCACACCTCCGGCGGAGCTTTTCGTGCATCCCTGTGGAGGCTGGGGGCATTGAACCTGAGTGGACAATGTTCAAAGTTTCCATTGCTGAAGCTGCGGCAGGGAGCTGTGGTCTTAGGGTCTTAGGTGCCTCAAGGGGCGGTAACCCTCAAACACCGTGGTGGACACCGGTGGTCAGGGAAGCCGTCCGACTGAAGGAGTCTTTCCGGGATATGTTATCCCAGAGGACTCCGGAGGCAGTTGCAAGGTACCGAAGGGCCCGAAGGACTGCAGCCTCTGCCGTGAAAGAGGCAAAGCAGCGGGTGTGGGAGAAGTTCGGAGAAGACATGGAGAAGGACTTTCGGTCGGCACCAAGGCGCTTCTGGAAAACAGTCCGCCACCTCAGAAGGGGGAAGCGGGGAACCATCCAAGCTGTGTACAGTAAGGGTGTGACGTTGTTGACCTCAACTGTGGAGGTAATAGGGCGGTGGAAGGAGCACTTTGAGGAACTCCTAAATCCAGCTGATGCGCCCTCTTTGTTAGAGGCAGAGCTGGAGGTTGATGGGGGATTGTCGTCAATTTCCCTGGTGGAGGTAGTCAAACAACTCCACAGTGGCAAAGCCCCAGGGATTGATGAGATCCATCCAGAAATGCTGAAAGCTCTGGGTGTGGAGGGGATGTCTTGGTTGACACGCCTACTCAACATTGCGTGGAAGTCTGGGACAGTGCCAAAGGAGTGGCAGACCGGGGTGGTGGTTCCCCTGTTCAAAAAAGGGGACCAGAGGGTGTGTACCAATTACAGGGGTATCACACTTCTCAGCCTCCCTGGTAAAGTCTACTCCAAGGTGCTGGAAAGGAGGGTTCGGCCGATAGTCGAACCTCAGGTTGAAGAGGAACAATGCGGATTCCGTCCTGGTCGTGGAACAACGGATCAGCTCTTTACTCTAGCAAGGATCCTGGAGGGAGCCTGGGAGTATGCCCATCCAATCTACATGTGTTTTGTGGATCTGGAGAAGGCATATGACTGGGTCCCCCGGGAGACTTTGTGGGAGGTGCTGCGGGAGTATGGGGTGAGGGGGTCCCTTCTCAGGGCCATCCAATCTCTGTATGACCAAAGCGAGAGCTGTGTCCGGGTTCTCGGCAGTAAGTCGGACACGTTCCAGGTGAGGGTTGGTCTTCGCCAGGGCTGCGCTTTGTCACCAATCCTGTTCGTAGTATTTATGGACAGGATATCGAGGCGTAGTCGTGGTAGGGAGGGGTTGCAGTTCGGTGGGCTGGGGATCTCATCGCTGCTCTTTGCAGATGATGTGGTCCTGATGGCATCATCGGCCTGTGACCTTCAGCACTCACTGGATCGGTTTGCAGCCGAGTGTGAAGCGGCTGGGATTAGGATCAGCACCTCTAAATCTGAGGCCATGGTTCTCAGCAGGAAACCGATGGAGTGCCTTCTCCAGGTAGGGAATGAGTCCTTACCCCAAGTGAAAGAGTTTAAGTACCTTGGGGTCTTGTTCGCGAGTGAGGGGACAATGGAGCGGGAGATTGGTCGGAGAATCGGCGCAGCGGGGGCGGTATTACATTCAGTTTATCGCACCGTTGTGACGAAAAGAGAGCTGAGCCAGAAGGCAAAGCTCTCGATCTACCGGTCAGTTTTCGTTCCTACCCTCACCTATGGTCATGAAGGTTGGGTCATGACCGAAAGAACGAGATCCAGGGTACAAGCGGCAGAAATGGGTTTCCTCAGGAGGGTGGCTGGCGTCTCCCTTAGAGATAGGGTGAGAAGCTCAGTCATCCGTGAGGAGCTCGGAGTAGAGCCGCTGCTCCTTCACGTCGAAAGGAGCCAGTTGAGGTGTTTCGGGCATCTGGTAAGGATGCCCCCTGGGCGCCTCCCTAGGGAGGTGTTCCAGGCACGTCCAGCTGGGAGGAGGCCTCGGGGAAGACCCAGGACTAGGTGGAGGGATTACATCTCCAACCTGGCCTGGGAACGCCTCGGGATCCCCCAGTCAGAGCTGGTTAATGTGGCTCGGGAAAGGGAAGTTTGGGGTCCCCTGCTGGAGCTGCTCCCCCCGCGACCCGACCACGGATAAGCGGACGACGATGGATGGCCCTACCGGTGTATTTGATTACGCAACGTTCGGAACGCTACACTGTGCCACGCGACACTGTTTCAGATGGACCCTTTTCGATGTAACACGCATGGTACGACTGCCGGAGGCGTGGTGAGGGTAAACAGTAGTGCTCTGGTGTCACACCGAGCCATAGAGAGAGTGAACATGGATAGAATAGACACTGAAAGTTCCGAAATCGAAGCTGCAGAACTAGTAAAACATGATGACACAGAAGAACTTGTGCCAAAGAGAGGAGCCGTGTCTGTTGTTACCTGCCGTGCTAACCGTAGTTGTCACGCTAACGTTACTCTGCCGTGCTAACGTTATGCCTATCACAAGCATGCAGCGGAGGAACACAATAAACAAAATAACAATAAACCTACGGTCCCACTACAGACCGTTGAGAAAGACGGCTCAGAGCAATGATTAAAAACACTGGATTTAAGATGTCTTGCCTCGCAGAAAAGGAAGCATGTTAAAGTTGTTGGTATGTGTATTTAATTGAAGTTTATTTTACTACTTTGTATTTTGCACAATAAAAAATTGTTTAGATTCTGCATTCTCCTTCATATAACGTTATATAATGTTGTGGAGACAAGCAGACATTGAAATGTTTTTTAATATTATGACAGTACTGAATACTGACAGTAGAATAAGCCATTATAAACCTATATAAAGAC
>CM042444.1:22071252-22093752 GCA_023631565.1 Gymnocephalus cernua
TGCTGCTTTTGTACCAAATCATAATTACAATCACCTGTTGACATCACCTGTTTCAAATCACATCATTATTTAACCAATTTACCTGATTACTAGCCCTAAATTGCTCCTGTCCCAACCTTTTTTGGAATGTGTTGCAGGTCTGAATGACAGGAAAGGATGTATATTTACAAATGAAATTAAGTTGACCAGACAAAACTTGAAATATTTTGTGTTCACACTCTTTTTTTATTTGTGTTTTTCATACTGTCCCAACTTTTTCTGATTTGGGGTTGTGTTTATATATATATATATATATATATATATATATATATATATATATATATATATATATAAAAAATATCGCCGTTAATCTATTCTCAATGTTGGGTTAGGAGCTGGGTCTACAGGCTACTACGCAAGCTATGATGACTTTCACCTTGATATTTTAGCGCGGATGTATACAGCCTACTGACTGTAAAACAGTTCATCACGTCCAGCTGGGAGGAGGCCTCGGGGAAGACCCAGGACTAGATGGAGGGATTATATCTCCAACCTGGCCTGGGAACGCCTCAGGATCCCCCAGTCAGAGCTGGTTAATGTGGCTCGGGAAAGGGAAGTTTGGGGTCCCCTGCTGGAGCTGCTCCCCCCTCGACCCGACACCGGTTAAGTGGACGACGATGGATGGATGAATAAACAGTTAGTAACAGCGTTTCCCACACATAGACTAATGTGCGGCGGTGCGCCTCACAATCAACACCGCCCGCCGCACTTGCGTTTATTAATTTTTTTGCCACTATTTAAAACATGCAGCTATTCGTTCAGCAGAATATTTACTTCTATGCTCTCCTCCGTCACTTGCGTCTGCCAGTGTTTAATGTTAGAGTCCCGACCCGACTCTTAGCAAACCACAATTCCGCCCGCTTTAAAAAGTTAACTAGTCGCAAGTTTGCGGTAAAATGCAGTTGGATTGTCGATGTCAAAACACTATAAGTAGCAGCTGTCCCAGATGAGTATTGAAAAGTATTTTTTCCGCAACTGAAAAAGACCACCGCAGAAACACTGTAGTAAACACAAGTAGGCTACGTCTTATTGAACATGATTTATTTTCATCACCAATTATCATAGTAGAACAGCTTTCTCAAGCAGTTTGTGATGCATTTTGGAAACAGGAGATGAGCCCCTGGTGTCAAAGACTTACTTTTAGTCATTATTTGGGTAGCACACATATTCTGAATGCCTTCGGGCAGAATTCAAATTAGCCATTTTAATCCAGATTAATCTAGATTAATTCCAAGATTACAGTGAGATTAATCTAGATTAAAAAAAAATAATCTATGCCCACCACTAATATGCCTGAACTGATACTTTTAAAAAGATTCTTTTTAAATATGTATATATTTAAAAAATAAAAAAGGAGCAAAAAACAACATTTAAGAACGGCTTGTTCATTGCTAAGGTCATATGGTCAAAATTAAATGATTTATTAAAATGTAATAATAATAACTTATTTCACCAGTAAATTGCTGGTAAACACCAAAAACCACTAGATGGAAAAAGGGTATTTTACAATAAGTTTGAATGCACCACGAGGCTGGCAAGGCGAGTTTCAAGTGAACACACCGACTGTGTTGTTTTTCCGACAACGGCAGCTGCTGACTGTTACGTCTCTGTGTTGGAATCCTCTACAGTCAAATACAGTCACACTTTACACTGTTTAACATTAGCTGTCAGCATTTTAACCTTGTTTAATCCAGCTGCTCGCTAACATTAGGCTAATGTTACCTGCTGCCAGGTGTGTTATGTTAACTAGCATCACATGCAGCGATGCTTCTGTTGCCTCCAATGTCCGTTTCGGAGCATCAGAGGGCAGCACTGGCATTTCAGTAGCACCGAAATGAGGCACCGAAATCCGCGTTACTATTCGGTCTGGTAGATACCGGTTGTTAAGGCACGTATTAGCTGTATTAGCAACGGGTGTTGTTACCCAACCCTAATTAGGTGACAATGATTCTGCAGTGTTTGCATCAGCGGGGAGATCCAATGCATCAAACCATGCACTCTTAATTTCTCCCCAAGCTGCATCAACAAATGACAAGTGTGCGTCCCCCATCCACACAGTCCACACCAACACCAGAGGGCAGGTTTGCGGCGGCGCTAATGGCATTCGATGTGAGCTTAAAAATTAACAATTCTGATTTATCGGTATCATTAATGGTGCACAGATTGGTGCACCCCATCCCCCCATCATATGCCATTTTGGTAGACCTGGCCCAACCCTAGTGTGTGTTACTCCATGTCACAAACTGCGTACAGAAAGAGGGGGGCAGCACATCTCAACATTCAAAATGTAGATGCAAAACAAGTAAAGTGTGTGTTAGAAGCCAGCGTCAATTGACAGTTTGGTAGTGATGTAGAGAGGTCAGACCACCATTTTCGGACGAGGAAAATTAAAATTCTCATCTAGGACATGCAGACAAGCAAGTATACGTAATTATGCAGCAGTGCACCTCCATCTACTAAAGGGATGAAAACAGGACAGAGCATGGGTGCACTGTGCACAATGAGCCACCAAAACCGCTCCAAAATACAGCTGCATTACCGAGGAAAAATACTGAGAAGGAACTGCATCTCAGGAAAATGCAGCTCTACCAATGCAGAACTACACTTTAGACCGTTTGCTTGCATGAAGAAAGAGCCCAAAATGTTTTTGATATTTTCTTGCCATCCTGATTCTCTTCAAACTCAATAAAAACATTTAAGACAACTTAAATGTGATTGTACAATATTGACTACAGTACATTAATCAAACTATTATGGGTGAAAATATTATGGGTGAAATCCTCATAATTTATATACCACCATTAGTACCAACAGTAGTTGGTAGTAGGTTTGGGTACCGAACTCGCTGCTTTTTAGGGTACCGAATTATGTCGGTACTACAGAGTACCGATTCGCGTTAAATCAATCGGTGCCAGAGTTCAGTACTTAATAAGGCCCGTTTCACATAGGACGCGCAAGAGGCAGCGCTGCGCTATGAAACCCATTATTGTGTATGGCTTGCGCGCACAACAGCTGATCTGCCGCTGCGCTGAGCAAAGCGCAGCGCAAGCGGCATTTTGCGGCTTGCCGTTCTTGCGCGTGCCGCGGCCATGGTTAAACATGTTGTTTTAGTTTTTTTCAGACACGTGAAAGCACGTCACAGCGCACCGCGGCTGCTCTTGCGCGTGCCGCGGTCAAAGTTGAACCAACTTTGACCGCGGCAAGCGCAAGAGCAGCCGCGGTGCGCTGACATATGTCACAAGCACCCTATGCTTTCAAAAACCAAAAACACAGAATGCACGTGGATCCACAAACGGAACAGCAAGTAGCCTATTTATACCAATGACATAATCAAGTTGACAAGTCCATATATTTGCCATTGTTTATTCCAAGATAGTAAAACTGCTTTGTGTTGTTGTCCATATTTAACAGTTCACTGTATGTATAGTCTAATGAACAATGCACGTGAGCACTATTCCATATATGTTAAGTATAAGCATTACTGATCTGAGAAATGCGCCAAAGCAATGGAGAAGAACTGTAGCCTACTGTTGTGAGCTGCAAAAACCAAATACCAAGTTGATTAGCCTATATATTAAGGGTGCTCCGATCGATCGGCCACCGATCGGTATCGGCCGATAATGGCTTTAAATAGTTTGATCGGTGGTCTCCATAAAGCCCGATCAGATAGGCCGATCAGATGACGCACTACCACGGATGTATTAAGAGCGCACTACTCCTGAGAACATTTTCAAAATGGCGGCGTCCCTACATTCAACGGTCTGGCAGTTCTACAAGGTGTCTGAACGGCTGCAGAACAGCAGTTGGCCCGCGGCCGGCCGCGGAACGAAGACGCTAGGAAGACTCCAAATAATTATTTGGAGTGAGTGCAGTGTCCATAACCCACGTAAAAAACGACATTTTCCACAATAGACACATAATAAACATTAATGGGAACACCTACTGTTCTAGCTATAAAAAAAATGGCAGAATCATCCACAGTGCATGATATTTCAATAACCGCTTCATACACGCTTCATGATGACGCCGATGAGTTGTTAACAGACATTCACGAAGACGTAAAGCCCAGCAACAATCTATGAAACATTACGCATGCCCCACTGTTGCTGTAATAATTCCTGAACGGTTTTGTTCAAAGCTGAAAATGCATCTGTATTTGACAGATGACAGGTGGAGGTTGCTAGTGACAAAATATTAGCTTTCAGTGCGATACGATCGCTTTGTAAATTACGTTTAATTAAAAAGTGTTTCAACTGTCCCGGCTCTCCCCTACCCTTCATTCATTTACAGATATGCTCCCACATACACATCAGTTACTATACATTATGTGAACATGTTTGTTTTAAAAGAAGACATTTATTTATTTTTTTCTATTTAGAGGAGTGTAAGAAAAGGTGGAAGAACCTAAGTGACAGGTACATAAAGGAGAGGAGGCAACAGAGAGACAAAAAAGTGGTGCAGGGGCAGACCAACAAAGTACTTGGAAGTACTTTTCCATACTGTCTTTTCTGGAGCCACACATCAGGGAGAGACACATTGTAGAACTGGACTATCGGAATGTTGTTCGTATCCGGGAAATCGTAGAACCGACTCTCGTCAGCAGACTGTCAAATTGCTCCCTGTTGAGCCAAAAGTAGCCCTGGAACCGGTCAAAATGCGGAGCTCCTTCTCCAGCCGGAATTTCCCCAACTGCTGTCTGGACCTGAGGGTCTCGTGCACCCACACCCTTGTTGCTGCGGCTGCCTTCCTCCCTCTTCTCCTCCTCTCAATCAGGGCAAGTGCCAAGGCTTTCTTTTGGTTGACAGAAAGAAACCTCTTCGCCACCAAATCACAGGTGTATACACAATGTCGCATGTAACGCACATCTGATGTCAACACCGGACGCAGACGTGACGTGATTTAAATATTGTCGCATGTATGACGTAAATTTCGTAACTCTGCCTCTTCTGCGCTGAGCCCGCTGAGCCCCGCGGCAAGCACAACGAAAGTTATTTTGGGAAAAGGACAACCTAGCGGCGAGCGCAGCGCATGCCGCGTCCTATGTGAACGGGCCTTAAGTGCGAGCTTCAGTGTCCTCTTCTCTGTCCTCTCCTCTGTCCTCTCCTCTGTCCTCTCCTCTGCATGTTTGACAGAGAGAGGGACTCAGCACCGACACACAGTGGCAGAGCTGCGATGCAGAAGGAGTGAGACTACGACACCTCTGCAGCTCGTTCTAGTACCCTTGAGTCCCGGCAATGCCGATAAAGTGGTCGCAAGTGTGGTTACACTTTTCAAAACTCCATGCAGACAGCGTTCACTGCAATATAATACAAATTTACTTCTAGAGCACATTTTTAGCAACAAGGCAATTCAAAGTGCTTTACATAAACGTAAAAGAGCAATTAAAAACAATTATTTGATGTAGGCGTTTTTTCACGGAAGGAATCGCCCCGCTTCCTAGCCTTGCATGCCAGGGGGCTCACCACTAGCAGTAGGGTTGGGTATTGGTTGGGTTTTATCCGATACCAGTACCTACTCGGTATTTTTTAAACGGTTCCGGTGCTTAAACGGTTCTCGAACCGGTACTTAAATAAACAAAACCGCACACACTTTGTCAAAAAACAATACCCTTTTATTTACAGGGCCAAACTGAACACAATATTAACTTAAATCTTTCAACAAATTAAATGAAAAGTTGTGCCGTTTAATACTGATGTAAAACACGTAAGATCAACATTTTGTTTCTTTAACAGACACAGTATAGCCTCGTATAAAGAAGTGTTGGAACTTTGTTAAAACATTTTGCACACGTCACACACGCTGTTGAATGGCAATGATGTTTGCTAGCCTACTTGATATACAAGATTTGTGGTTGGCATTAAATTACTAGACTTACCCGAAGAGGAACGGCTTCTGTTATCATCATCTGTGATGTCCACCACCACACAGGCAGGGCTGGGACTCTCTTCAATTAGTCCGGCGGCGAGGCCAACACTAGCTGCTGCTGTTAACGTGCTTGGCTCTGGGTCACGTAGGTTGTCAAACACGGTGCATTGTTCGGCTTTTAAGTACACTCCATGTCTCGTCAGATGTTTCATTAAATTCGAAGTGCATGATATTGCTTTCAGGCATTCGTTGCATGTCGCAGTCTGCATCCTTACTCGTGAAATGCAGCCAAACCTTGGAGCGTTTTGCCTTCGGCATCTTCATTAATCCTCTCGCTATCAGTTCAACAAGTGTGCCGAGTAGCGGCACTGATGTCACGTAAATTGACGCCGGAACAGAGGGCGGTAAAAAAGTCAGGCACTGAAATCAGGTACCAAAATATTCATTCTTATTCGGTCTCATTACTACCGTTTACGTCGGAACCGGTTCCCTATTGGCACCCAACCCTAACTAGCAGTTTAATTTCATGATATGTATTTTTCATATACCAGTGCATCAACAGAGAGCACTACGGCCGAAGTAATCTGCGAGTGAATTGAGAACGGGAGCCCTGTTAACTGCGTACCCTCCTCACTCATGGTAATAACTTTAATACTAATCACAACAATTAATAACCCACAACTAACTCTCTTTTACAAGATAAAACACCATAGCACACAACTATTTGTGACTTAAACTATTTCTAACACTAATAATTTTACATTTACAAATTTACACCTCTGAATGGCATGCTGGGTAACATTATAGCTGCTAGCTAGCTCGGTAGCATAACAGTCCGTTAAACTGGGAGAAGCTCCGGTCGCTACTGCACATTCAAGAACAGAGAAGAAAGTTAGAGGATGAAGAAAGACCGGAGATACACCAGAACAACGTATGCTCAAGAGAGGAGCCGTCTGTTGTTCCGAAGTTTTTTGTTTCTAAAAAAATTGGACATAACGTAGCCATCATCAGTACTTACTCATGTCACACAGTATTTTCAGTCATTTATCACCTTGAACCATTGCTCTACACTTTTGCTACACTTGGTGAACAAATCTTTTCTTTTGTTGGTGTGTGTGTGTGTATTTTATGGTTTCAAATATTCAGATAAAAGTGTGTATGCATGTGAATGTGAGCGTGGGAGAAGGAGAATGGAAACAAAAAACAAAAAAATTAATGTGAGTTTTTTTTCATTCTGTGTTTCTTGAACTGTGCATGATGAGTGTCTATGTTGACATCTACATAATTTTGTGTGTGTGTGTGAGAGAGAGAGAGAGAGAGAGAGAGAGAGAGAGAGAGAGAGAGAGAGAGAGAGAGAGAGAGAGAGAGAGAGAGAGAGAGAGAGTGTGTAAACCAACACATTATGTAGATAGAATGAATTGTGTATAATTACTGACAGTGTGTACGGACAATATCTGTGACACAGTTGGTGCGAGTGTGTATTTCTTTGTGTGCAGGTCAAAAAATGTTTGTCAAAAAATGCTTATGTGTGAATACACTTGTGCGTGTGTGGCTGTCTTATCGTGTCTTGGGTGGACATGTTTTTCTGATATTTCAGTGTTGGTGTGTGTGTGTGTGTGTGTGTGTGTGTGTGTGTGTGTGTGTGTGTGTGTGTGTGTGTGTGTGTGTGTGTGTGTGTGTGTGTGTGACTGTATAATAATTTGTATGTATGTGTCGATGTGTGTTTCTCCTCTGTCCAGATGGCTGTGCTCAGAGGCTGGAGCCTCTGAGATCTGTTGCCAGTGGTGAATACTGATCAGAGATCACTGTCACATCTACAGCACGCACGCACACACACACACATGCACACAGGTTCACGTCATCCATCTTCACTCACACACACCTCCACTTCCACATGGTCAAACTACTAATTCACGCAGCCAGTATGTGTCCTCCATGCTGATATTCTATGGCTCTGCAGGTCAAGGCTGCAACATTGATTACCAGGCTGCCTGTCACACCTGGAGACTGACACCCTGCTGGCACCACTCCGGGAGATTTCAGTTTTATGTCGTGATTATGATATTTAATCAGTGTTTGAAAAAGACAGCAGAAATGTGGATTTGGCTTGAGTGGCTAAATTTACAATTACAATAATATATGTTTTTTTGCAGAGCTGGATCTTTCTACTTTCAGTAAACACTTTTCAGCGAGAACTGACTCTTGAAAGCACTCACTGCAAAGCAATTTGAGCTAGTAGATGGACAGAATATTGATGGGCAACCAGTTGGATAAATGGTTAATTTTTAAAAAAGTCATATTTTAAGCAAAAATGCCAAACATCCCAGCTTCTCAAATGTCAATATTTTTCTTAAGTGATAGTAAACTGAATGTGTTTGGGGTTTGGGCATTTCGTTAGACAAAACTAAGAAATCTGAAGAAGTCACCTTGAGCTTTAGGGACACAGTGATGGGAACTTTTCACAACTATCTGACATTTTATTGACTGTTTATACAACCCCAAATCAGAAAAAGTTGGGACAGTATGAAAAACACAAATAAAAAAGAAAGTAGTGATTTCTAAATGTACTTTGACTTGTATTTCATTGCAGACAATGTGAACACAAAATATTTCATGTTTTGTCAGGTCAACTTAATTTCATTTGTAAATATACATCCTTTCCTGTCATTCAGACCTGCAACACATTCCAAAAAAGGTTGGGATAGGAGCAATTTAGGGCTAGTAATCAGATAAACTGGTTAAATAATGACGCGATTTGGTGATGTCAACAGGTGATTGTAATTATGATTTGGTACGAAAGCAGCATCCAAGAAAGGTCTAGTCCTTTAGGAGCAAAGATGGGCCGAGGATCGCCAGTTTGCCAACAAATACGTGAGTAAATTATTGAAATGTTTAAAAACAATGTTCCTCAAAGAAAGATAGGAAGACATTTGCTTATTTCACCTTCAACAGTGCATAACATAATTAAAAGATTCAAGGAATGTGGAGGAATTTCAGTGCGTGAAGGACAAGGGCGCAAGCCTAAGCTGAACAACCGTGATCTCCGATCCCTCAGGCAGCACTGCATCAAGAATCGTCATTCATCTATAAGCGATATCACCACATGGGCTCAGGACTACTTTGGCAAACCTTTGTCAAGTACCACAATACGTAGTTACATCCACAAATGCCAGTTAAAACTGTACTGTGCCAAAAGGAAGCCCTATGTTAACAGTGTCCAGAAGCGCCGTCGACTTCTCTGGGCTCGGAGGCATCTGGGATGGACCATCACACAGTGGAAACGTGTACTGTGGTCAGATGAATCAGTATTTCAGGTATTTTTTGGGAGAAATGGACGCCGTGTGCTCCGGACCAAAGAAGAAAAGGATCATCCAGACTGTTACCAGCAACAAGTCCAAAAGCCAGGGTCTGTCATGGTATGGGGTTGTGTCAGTGCCCTTGGCAAAGGTAACTTGCACTTCTGTGATGGCACCATTAATGCTGAAAAGTACATAGAGATTTTGGAGCACAATATGCTGCCTTCAAGAAGACATCTTTTCCAGGGACGTCCATGCATATTTCAACAAGATAATGCAAAACCACATTCTGCACACATTACAAAGTCCTGGCTGCGGAGGAAGAGGATACGGGTACTTGACTGGCCTGCCTGCAGTCCCGACCTGTCTCCAATAGAGAATGTGTGGCGCATGTTGAAGCACAAAATGCGACAACGAAGACCCTGTACTGTTGCCCACCTTAAGACTTGTTTGCAGCAAGAATGGGACAAAATTACACCTGAAACACTTCATCACTTGGTGTCTTCAGTCCCTAAACATCTTTTAAGTGTTGTGAAAAGGAATGGCAACATTACAAAGTGGTAAATGCTTTACTGTTCCAACTTTTTTTGAAATGTGTTAGAAGAACCAAAATAGAAATTTTGTTTTTTTGAAACAAAAACAATAAAAATCATGAGGAACACATTAAATTGTGTGCTGTTGTATTGTCTGCAATGAAATACAAGTCATCACTACTTTCTTTTTTTATTTGTGTTTTCCATACTGTCCCAACATTTTCTGATTTGGGGTTGTATATATATATATATATATATATATATATATATATATATATATATATATATATATATATATATATATATATATATATATATATATATATTTTAAGGGTGCTCCGATTGATCGGTCACTGATCGGTATCGGCCGATAATGGCTTTAAATAGTTTGATCGGTGGTCTACATAAATGCCGATCAGATAGGCCGATCAGATGACGCACTACCATGGATGTATTAAGAGCGCACTACTCGTGAGAACATTTTCTACATGGAGCTAAAATGGCGGCCTCTCTACATTCACCGGTCTGGCAGTTCTACAAGGTGTCTGAACGGCGGCAGAACAGCAGCCGCCGCGGAACGCAGGCGGTAGGAAGGCGGCTACCGCTTTTAAAAAGTGGCTTCCGCCTGTGGTGCGCCGGCAAACGTGTTTGCGATTACGCCATTCTGACGCTTCTACTGCCTCTGGAGCACCGCTGGTGATCCGCCGACTCATTGCTATCTGGGAAAAAGACAATACATTAGCGATTTGCAACGTGTGTGCCAAGGAAATACCACGAGGCGGAAATCTCCAAAGACATTTGAACACCACCAACCTCATCAGATATTTGAAGGTTAGTCACGGAAAGGAGTACGAGGAGTTTTCAAAGTTAGCTAACGCTAAGGCAGAGCGGAGGGTTGCAGCTCCGGCACCACTCAAACAGCTGTTTCCGTGTGTGTGTGTGTCGGTCCGTGTGTGTGACGGTGTGTCTGTGTGTGTGTGTGACTGTTACAAAATGGCGTAATTTTCAGTTCATAAAAGGGATCGGTATCGGCCGATATGTCTTCCAGCAATCGTCCCCAAAAATCCTGATCCGAGCACCCTTAAAATAATTAATTATATATATATATATTAAGGGTGCTCCGATCGATCGGTCACCGATCGGTATCGGCCGATATTGGCTTTAAATAGCTTGATCGGTGGTCTCCATAAAGGCCGATCAGATAGGCCGATCAGATGACGCACTACCACGGATGTATTAAGAGCGCACTACTCGTGAAAACATTTTCAACATGGAGCTAAAATGGCGGCGTCCCTACATTCAGCGATCTGGCAGCTCTACAAGGTGTCTGAACAGCTGTTGGCCCGCGGAACAATAGCGGTAGGAAGACGGCCACCGCTTCAGACATTTGAAGGTTAGTCACAGAAAGGAGTTTGAGGAGTTTTCAAAGTTAGCTAACACTAATGCAGAGCGGAGTTGTGTAGCTAGCAGCTCCGGCGTCGCACAAACAGCCGTTTCCCCGTGTGTGTGTATGTGTGTGTGTGTGTCGGTCCGTGTGTGTCGGTCCATGTGTGTGTGTGTGTGTGTGTGTGTGTGTGTGTGTGTGTGTGTGTGTCGGTCCGTGTGTGTGTGTGTGTGTGTCGGTCCGTGTGTGTGTGTGTGTGTGTCGGTCCGTGTGTGTGTGTGTGTGTGTCGGTCCGTGCTGAAGAAATGTCTGCAGTGATTGAAAGGACATTTTTTAGATGTGTGACTGTTACGTAATGGCATAATTTTCAGTTCATAAAAGTGATCGGTATCGATCGGAGCACCCTTAATATTATATTATATATATATATATATATATATATATATATATATATATATATATATATATATATATAGCAGCAATGCCACTGTTATGCATTAGGCTTACATTCGATCAAACTAGTTACACATGTGAAACAAGAACTTCAACTGTTTATTGATTATGTTTTTAACTCGATTAATAAATTACTAAATCAAGAACAACAGTCCAAGGGAAAGCAATATAGGAAACACTTTATTCTCAGCGCAGTTGAAACATTCTGTAAACACCATTCCACACTGCATTGTTACAAGCTGTATTTGCTCCATTGTGAGAGCAAGCAAACTAAATCAGAAAGGTAAATCAAGCTACACGTCGTCAGTATAAAAATCAGAGGCTCACTGCAGTATGACTACAATGTGTAATCCCATGGTGAAGCTCTGTGGTAATTTACAGCTCCATAAAGTGAATCCCATATCTCCTGACCTCCTCCCACAGCGACAGCTGCTCCTTTACCTGTCAGCAGGTTGCACCAATAATGACACCATGTGGAGATTTACTTGCAATATGCGGCAATAACGGCTTGCCAATGTTCATAGATGACACACCAACATTTGGTGTAATCTGTATGGGTGAACATTCTGATGGACAACACGTTCCTGTTACGCATGCTGAAAGGTGCTGCGCACAACAGCTCGCTCTGCTTTTATTTGAAAATCCAGATGGTAGTAGAGTGAGTTTGGGAAGAGAGAAATCTAATCTGGCAAAGTAATTGTTGAGTCACTGGTGGTGATCACTAACTCCATCAAATTCCTGCAGATATATTTTGGTTGTTTTGTTCTACTGGGCAGTAAATCGTTAAAATGCCTACTTAAAGCCAAGGTGACATTACAGACATTAACAACGATTGTAATTAGGTGGATAAGACATCGGATACAATCAGACATTTCGCCTCTTTTCAAACCTCAACCTCTCTGTAATTGGTAACACACCTTTTCAATACCTTCCTGTTCACAGAACCAAATTGTTCTGCTGCAAGGATCAAACCTGCCCTCACCGCCTCTAATCAGCACTAAGCAAATTAATGCAAATTACTCCTCAGAGGACAAGCCACAGCAGTGTCCATCACGCCCAACACGCACTCTGAGATGTAGTTAGTGTGCACAGTGCATGACGCTCACACACACAGATAATATTCCTGCACTTGCATTATCCTATATAATGTCCCCATCTCACACACACAAACACAGACGCAGCATCCCACTGTTCCTTCCTAGACAAAATGAAAGTGGGGAAGCAGCCGCATCACACCTCCAAATGGGATCTGGTCTCTCCGAGGACTTTCAGTAAGGGGAGAACACGCTACTCTCCTGTGGCTGTCACCAACACTAATCACACACACACACACACACACACACACACACACACACACACACACACACACACACACACACACACACACACACACACACACACACACACACACACACACACACACACACACACACACACACACACACACACATTTTCCCCCTCATTTTCTCATGCACAGAAATACATGCACTCATACAATACACAGATATATATGTGCACATTCACACACACTGCTTCTTGTGCTCTGTCCATCCCTCTCTGTCTAGCAAGCGCACTTGCACAAGCCCCGTCAGCGCAGCACATAAGAAAAGTGCATTATGAGCTCTGCATTCGAGCTGTCTCTGCTCGGCAGGTATACTGCCTTTCTCTTGGTGGGTTTGCAATACAGTCATTTCTAAAGATTCAGTTCCTGAACTGAAGAAATACGACGCATGAACCTGTTGTGTCGCATACCAGACATAAACAAGAAGAAGAAAAGAAAGGGGAAAAAAAACGGCAAACGTGTACTCATACAAAAAAATGCTAAAATAAATCAGCATTTCTGTCAGCACAATGGAGCTTCTTCAACCCAACCTCCCCTGATAATAAAATAAAAACAGGATTTCTGTAACGAACAGAACATTGCCACATTAAAAAGTACACAGAAAGAGAAAACACCAAAAAAGTCGGTACAGTAGGAACACATGCACACCCAAACATCTGCCGTCCCTCAGAGTGGAAGTGGAGGTGGGCTGCGTGTTGTTTTGCACAGGGGGTTCTCAGGTTTCACTAGGTAGGAAACCCCAAGGTTCTCCCAGCGAACGCTGTGTCGTGCACAGCTGAGGAGAAGCCCTGAGAGCTTTGATCCACTTACCCGAAGGCACAAAATGTAGAACTTTGTTGGTCTCCATGGCTGAGCAAGTGGTGGGGAATGCACACTTCCTCTCTCCAACAGCCAACCCCCCCCCCAAGTCAACCCATCATGGTTGTGTTATCCTGTGCTGATGAGTGTGAGATCACCTCTGCTCCCTTAGCTCTGCTCTGTTTCTGACTGCCTCTCAGACACATGCAGTGACTCAGCCCCACTCTGCCTGCCTACTTACACGCTCACCGCTGGGTCCTAGTGCCTTCTACTTTCGCCCAACCCCTTCACTTCCCCGCTCACCAGTCAGCAGCCTATGGCAGGCCAGCATGCAGCGAGGCCAACCTCACGTCAAGACACACCTCCCCAACACACTTCGCTTCAAACAGCAAACCCCCAGCATGCATCATGTCATCTTGTCATTGTCAGCCACACAATCTCACCTGGTCAACATTGCTCTGTCCTATAGCTCAGACTGACTACATTAGTTTCACCATAGAGTTGAGCTTGTCTCTCTGTATAACCTCATGCAGATACTTCTTGTACTTGTACATACTGGCTTGTGTTAGGAGACAATGTCAAACCAAGAATGGAACGGTGCTAAAGCTAGAGCGTAACGTGTTGTAATAACGTGATTGTTTGGCAAAACATGCATGCATTTATGCTCACTTTCAGTACTGCAAAATATTGTGTCATATATGGTAATTTATTTCTCTTTCACACACACACACACACACACACACACATTGCTACACAGATGTAGGTTGGACAAGAACTTAGTCTGCCAAATTGTTTTTAAAGGGTGTCCCTTGGGCTCTGGAAACTTGTGATTTTTTTCCAAATTTAAGACAAATACCTTAAGAAATATATATATTTTTGAAACTAGTTGATTAAATGAAAAAACTATGTGAAAGATATATCAATAATTACAACCCCAAATCAGAAAAAGTTGGGACAGTATGAAAAACACAAATAAAAAAAGAAAGTAGTGATTTCTAAATGTACTTTGACTTGTATTTCATTGCAGACAATGTGAACACAAAATATTTCATGTTTTGTCTGGTTAACCTAATTTAATTTGTACCTGTATCTACATCTTTTCCTGTCATTCAGACCTGCAACACATTCCAAAAAAGGTTGGGACAGGAGCAATTTAGGGCTAGTAATCAGGTAAATTGGTTAAATAATGATGTGATTTGAAACAGGTGATGTCAACAGGTGATTGTAATTATGATTTGGTACAAAAGCAGCATCCAAGAAAGGTCTAGTCCTTTAGGAGCAAAGATGGGCCGAGGATCGCCAGTTTGCCAACAAATACGTGAGAAAATTATTGAAATGTTTAAAAACAATGTTCCTCAAAGAAAGATAGGAAGACATTTGCTTATTTCACCTTCAACAGTGCATAACATAATTCAAAGATTCAAGGAATGTGGAGGAATTTCAGTGCGTAAAGGACAAGGGCGCAAGCCTAAGTTGAACAACCGTGATCTCCGATCCCTCAGGCGGCACTGCATCAAGAATCGTCATTCATCTAGCTATATGTGATATCACCACATGGGCTCAGGACTACTTTGGCAAACCTTTGTCAAGTACCACAATATGTAGTTACACCCACAAATGCCAGTTAAAACTGTACTGTGCCAAAAGGAAGCCCTATGTTAACAGTGTCTAGAAGCGCCATCGACTTCTCTGGGCTCAGAGGCATCTAGGATGGACCATCACACAGTGGAAACGTGTGAGAAAAGGATCATCCAGACTGTTACCAGCAACAAGTCCAAAAGACAGGGTCTGTCATGGTATGGGGTTGTGTCAGTGCCCTTGGCAAAGGTAACTTGTACTTCTGTGATGGCACCATTAATGCTGAAAAGTACATAGAGATTTTGGAGCACAATATGCTGCCCTCAAGAAGACATCTTTTCCAGGGACGTCCATGCATATTTCAACAAGATAATGCAAAACCACATTCTGCACACATTACAAAGTCCTGGCTGCGGAGGAAGAGGATACGGGTACTTGAATGGCCTGCCTGCAGTCCCGACTTGTCTCCAATAGAGAATGTGTGGCGCATTTTGAAGTGCAAAATGCGACAACGAAGACCCCGTACTGTTGCCCACCTTAAGACTTGTTTGCAGCAAGAATGGGACAAAATTACACCTGAAACACTTCATCACTTGGTGTCTTCAGTCCCTAAACGTCTTTTAAGTGTTGTGAAAAGGAATGGCAACATTACAAAGTGGTAAATGCTTTACTGTTCCATCTTTTTTTGAAATGTGTTGCAAGAACCAAAATAGAAATTTTGTTTTTTTGAAAAAAAAAACAACAACAATAACAATCATGAGGAACACATTAAATTATGTGCCGTTGTATTGTCTGCAATGAAATACAAGTCAAAGTACATTTAGAAATCACTACTTTCTTTTTTTAATTGTGTTTTCCATGCTGTCCCAACTTTTTCTGATTTGGGGTTGTAAATAATTACTTAAAGGTGCCCTGCCACACAAAACCGTTTTTACTTGCATTTTTTGAAATATGTTAGGTCCATATGTGTTTGTGTTATGTCGTGAATGTGAAAATGAACTGCTACCTCCTTGGTCAGCTCTAGCCTCTGAAAAGAAATAAGCGGAAAAATCAGACCAATTACAAAAGCTGGTCAGTCTGACATCATGTTGCCTGAGCTCATTACTATTCATGAGCTCGCCCAGTTGAGCTGGGTAAAGCATGCTGATAGCCAGGCTCTCATTGGCTAGCTGTTAGCCCATCAGAGTCAAGCAGCTTAGCTCGTTGAATATTAACGAGAACTGGCAGAAATCGAGCTGAGTCTTCTTTCAGGCTTTTTACACCACGCTAGAATGGCTTGAAACAAGGTAAACAAGACATTTTTTCCACAAAAAAATGTTACTTAGTCCATTGTAGAACTTCAGACATTACCACAAAGTAATGAAATACATGTGGCAGGGCACCTTTAAAATAGTGGCACTTTAAGGACGACCAGTTGTTAGAACATATGGCTGCAACATCAACCTGTTTCATGTCATACCTCCTTTCTTTGTTTTGTCTGCATCTATACTGTCAACCATAAAATAAAATGCCCTACAACTTATCTTAAGTAGTTGTAGCCCTGACAAAAACTGACATGCTTGGCCATGATGTGAAAAGATTTGTGTTGACAACCCGGCATTATGTTGCCAAATCCAGTCTTGCATGGTGACAGGTAACAGCAACTCTGTCCAAAAAGAAAAAAAGCTGTCCCAACAACAAGCTACTGCTGAGAGCACGTGACTTTGGATTTTAAATCCTGATTTAATTGCAGTCACTGTAAATACACAAATCCGATTAATTAATTAAGGCTTGCACTTAAGAACAGTCTTAAATTCAAATGCACAGAAAAAAGCCAACCCCTCTCACAAAAGACATTTTGTACTATCAAATATGCATCAGGTATGCATTTTCCCTTCCTATGACCCCTTTCAGGCAACATACATGCAATGTAACTAATGTAAGCCATTAGTTTTGACATGAAAGGTCATAACCCTGGAAAACAGGTTCTCCTGGGCTCCCCATAATGACTCCCAGGCCAAACATGTCTTCTGATCATAAATGTTGTGTCCAAAGAGGCAACGTCACCAACTTTTACATCAGTTTAGCTTGTGGACATTGAGGCTTATTAATGACAAGCCTTAAAATGGAAGCATCATTTGGAAATGTAATGTTGGAATTGTTGTGGAGGTAATCCACTTCCTCTTAATTTCCTTTTAATTATACTCACACTTATTCTCCAAAGAATAACTGCTAGTATTTGTGCCAGTATTTACAGCTGCTGTAATGAATACTAATTGTATTTTCATTATAAATACTATGTCTACAATAACAGCCATTTTTTCCCCTCAATCTTAGCAGTTGACTGTTGCTGCTGCTTCTTCTATCAATCCTCATTTGCAATATTTTAAAAGGTTTTAGATACGCATCATATGTTCTTAAATTAAAAAAACACCTGTTACTGTAGGAGACTGGAACGGCCTCTTTCATTTTTTACGAGGCAATTGCTGCTGTAGGCTTTTTGTTAATATAATAATGGGTTTGGGTTTTGTTTGAAGAACACAGCATGTACAGTAATGCTGCATTATAAAGCTGGTAAGCTACACAGAATTATCATGCATAAACTTTTAAATTTGGAGGGAGGCATTTGTTAAAAATAACAGGCACAGAGGGAGCAAGAACAGACAATTTTAATTGACAGATTTCTTTCACTTATTTTTTTTTTAATTACTAAAATCTGATACTACCAAACACCATATACACTTGTGTTGCAAAAGTTGCCCAGCTGATTGAATAATGCATATATTTTGTTACAGATTAAATAACAAGTATTTACACTGTTAGATGTCTAACGGTGGATTTATTAAAAAAGACTTTGCCTTTTATAGTATTAGACTGAAGTCTGTTCTTTTGATTTTGATGAAGCAGTTTTATAAATCTACCAGACACAGAGGCCACTGGATCAAAAAGTTAATTTCCCACCCTGATGTGAATGCTCTGTGAAAGGTCACTCATTTGCATAAGCCAGCATATATAACACCACTGTGTGTGGTATGGCCAGTGGGTCTGCTTTGCATAAAAACTGTTACGGACTGTGAGGCAAATGCATCACTCAGTGAACCAGGGCGCGTTCTCCCCGGAGGATACTTCAAGTGTTCTCATCCACCGCGAACCTGCAACCCAGGTGTCATGATGGGTGCGCTCTAGTTTAACACCAAACGACGTGGCTTCATCACAACCCATGTCTTGGTGAAGCCAGGGAGGGGACAACATGGAGAAACATGTGGTTGAATAGGTTGAACTGACACTTGTTTCCATCTTTGTTATTTACTGAAGCCAGAAAAGTCAAATCTCATCCAATTTACATGTAATCTGGACAGAACGTCAGTCTTCTGGAGCCACAGCCAACTGCTCCATGGCCTGGCATCACCACACAGCTAGCATACGGTAATGTCCTCCTTAAGTTCACCTGAAACTCCCAGACAGCAAGCATCTTAACCCTTGTGTTGTCTTCGCATGGACCATAACCTTGTTGTCCTTCCGGGTCTAAATTAAAAATGAACTTTTTTTGCCGCTTTTGCCAATTCTTTAAACGTTTGACACTTTTTTTTTTTTTTTTTAAATTCATTATCAATATACCTAATTTAAATGAAATTGTACCACATTTTTTAGATAAAAAAGGGCAGAAATTATGAATTATACTGACTAATAGTTAACCCTCAGATTCCTAAGTATTTTTGACAACCTCTGGTCCGTCTGGTTTTATTTTCTAAAAAAGCGTGTAAAACATCAACCCTGTTGTCCACAGTCAATCTATGGACATCATTTTTTTCAGGAAAAACTGGGCTATTAGAATATGTGTGCTGAGGTCACTTGAATATTAAACAAGGTTGTAGGACCTTAAAGATAAATAAATAAAACGGAAACATGAATCTCACAGATATGTATTGATAAGATACACAGATCACTAAAAGCTAAGCCAATCTCCTGTCTAAAACACTTCTCATATGTGTTTGGAGTCAAACTGTACAGAATGTTGTATGGGTTCCATACAATGTACATGCATGCATCCAAGTTATTTTGGGGTAACTTGGTTGTAAGAACCCCATATTTCTGATATAAAAAACTTTAAAAATAGAAGACAACACAAGGGTTAAGTCTGTTTTCTCTCTTTTGTTGATCACTACGAGAGACCCCTTAAACGTTTTAATTTGATAATGTACTTTGTTACATTGTACTTGAAAAATAAACTACCTGGACAGACTAGGGGTGAAAGTTTCTGAATTAATACTTTTATATATGTGTAACATTACTTTATTGCAATTTCTTGTTAATTATCTGTCAACAAAAATGCCAATATGTGATCACGGTAGCTAAACTTGGCCACAAATATCGGCCACGCTGATATATATCAGTGAGCCTTAATCAACAAACGTATACAAGTATTTCTTTGAATTATTCTGCACCTTTTCATCTCACAGCAACATTTTCTTGAACAGTGGGGGAGACTGAAGTCTATGAGGAAGCGAGTGTGTGTTGGCACACGCTGTCAAAACATCATGAGAAGGGAAAAAGGGAGAGTTATATAAACAGATATATTTAACAATTGTTTTTACTCTAATTATAGCTGCCGTCATAGCCAGAAACCAGACCCCAGTACAACACAGCTGGTAAAAAAACAAAGGAGCTACCATGTTTGAACAAGGAGAGCCTTTCACTACCTCATCTACAACTATTCATTTCAACCACACCGATGTTCTTGAGTAATACTCCCTCTTAGGTTGTGGAAAAAACAGGACAAAAAGAACAGGAGGGCATAAGAGTCATCACTTGCCACAGCCATATGTTCAGCTGTCCCTGACACCAAACCCTTACTGTCTACTTACTTCAAGTCACTGTGCATCAAGGGCCAACCCTGAAGATTTGAATTTGTCCCAGTTTTCATTTGACTAGTAAATGCTTTGGTAGAAGCACATCTTATTTACTTGGGCCTTGTTTGTTGGTTTTTGTTGAGTGAATGCTTTTACTAATTTACTTTTTTTTTTAGCACTATGGGAAAGTACAGTAAGAGCTTTCATGTTGTCCATCATTGTAAATCCGTCCCCCCAGAAAAACGCGATTATGCGATCGCAGAATTCAATGCATAATCAGCCAAAGTCTGCATGTTTATGCGGGGGCCGCATTTTTTCAAATACGCCGCACTTTCGCCGCATAAATTGCCGATTTCCACGCAAAATATGCGGGGCTTGCATGATTTCATAATCCCCGCATTTTCGTTGCAAAAAAGTCACATATATCTCAGCAGAAAGTTGAAAAATTTTGCGTTTACTTCACACAAGAGCAGCCATTTTCCCCTGTTGCCATGGGAATGTTATGAAGTGACTTAATTTTGCCTAGTGAGAACACGGTGTTGGGGGAAATCACTTTTTTTCTCTTTTTCATCAAACTGCAGTTTTTGCAAGTTCCCGCAATTTCATCGCATAAATATCCCGCATATTCCATCGCATTTTTTAAGAAAACGTCCCGCATAATCAAGGATTTTTGCCCGCAACAATCCCAAAAAAACTGGAGGGACTGGTAAATACTTTGGTTTTTGGACTGTTAATCAGGAAAAACAAGTAATTTAAGGATATCCTTGGGCTTACTGGCCATTATTTCAACATGTTGTAAAGTAAATGATTAATCATAAAAATAATTGATTAATTGATTGATAAGAAATTCTTAGTTACAGCCCTAAATTAGATCCACTGAAACAATATCAAGGCACCCTAACAGTAGTAAATAAGGATTAAGAACTGCTATTTTACTTCCCTGGCCAACAATATCCTGCCCATCTAGGTATTAAACCAGCAACCATTTGGTCGTAAGCTGTCCCCCTGAACTTTAGGACACTACTTCGTAAACTTTATTAAAATTATTGATTTATTTGAATTGAATGTTAATACATTATTACAAACTTTTTCTCATGCAAGCATTATCTTCAAGGGCCCATTTTCACAGTGTCAATGATTCTACTCCATAATGATGAAAAGTCATAATGACTTAACAAACTTAAAATAGAGTAAAACATAACTTACAATAGGAGTGCTTTTCTTAATTCTGGCTTTAATGGTATCAGATGCTGGCAGGTGCTCTTGGTAAATAGTTGATGTAATTTATACAGTTGAGGAATGTTGTGATGTAGTTCAGCTGGGATTTGTACTAATGGCTGCCTTGTTTGTGTTAAGGTGATAGTCCAAAACTGTGTGTTGTATGTATGATAAAAAGCCAATTCTTAACAGTTCACTACATTCCTAAACTAGCAGCAGTCTGCCAAGCTTCAGAGGAAGACATACACTGCAGCAAAACTAAGGCTTTTCATTCTTTTGACTCAGTTGATAGAGCTAAAATTGCACTGCAGAGGTAGGTGGCTGCACATGAAAGGTTCAACCTGCATTCAGGAGACTTAGTTAAGTCATTTCTGTAGTCCATCACTAAAGCAGGTCTAAAAAAAAACTTACAGAGAAGGAGCCGACTTAGACCTAAAATGAATCACAAGAATATAAACAAAAGCACAGGACACATGTTGAAAAGGTACAAATAATATTTTGACATATGGGATATTGAGAGCAACCCTATGGGAATCAATAGATATGACATTATTGCTACTTCATGACATCTTGGTGAGCTCAAAGTCAACAACTATTAAGGTCAACCACGTGCCTGCGGTGTACACCTTTTCTAAACAGCAGAGCTTAACACAGCCCCAGAAGGCAAATAAAGATGTATGTCAACATAGTGTGTGTTTCATACAGATACATTTAATGTTGAACAGTCTCAAGGCTGACTGCATCAGCCATGCTGTACAGTATATTTTTGTTTTCCTTTGGCAGTGTTTTTATTTATTTGCCTATTTAAGTAAATCAGAAACACACCTGCAACTTATAACTTCTTTTCATTATCAATGACTAACCAGCAGTCCAAAACTCATTCAACTTACAATAAGGTAATCCAAGAAAGAAAAAGCAGCAAATCCTGGAATCCACGAGTCACAAACCATCAAATGTTTGGTATTTTTGCTTGGAAAATGACTTATGTAATTCATCAATCATCAAAATGGTTGCAGATGCATTATCTGTTTTTTTTTTGTCATCTTGCACTATTTTCCAAAGAGCCAAGCAGGAGCAGGAGTTTTGTTGAAGTTATTTTAACTTGTGTGTGATTTATGTTCTCAAAACACAAAGGAGTAATTTGTGCTCTTGACTTAATGTCAAG